>VYZP01031323.1:0-21677 GCA_013400635.1 Hypocryptadius cinnamomeus | reverse complement strand
AAAGACTCTCAAAAGTATCAGAACATACCAGCTGACTGGTGAGCTGAGTCACAACAAGCTGTGTCTCTGAACTAATTATTCTTTAAAACTTGTAGAAAGAAAGCTAGCAGCGGGATATTTTTTGCAAAATAAACAAGTTTCGGTCTTGCAGTCATTTTTCACTCAACTGCAGCGGTTTTGCCTCTCAGTCTTGATGTCTAGGTCAATGGAACTTTTCCACAGCAGAAAGTGAGGAGCAGAACAGGAAGGAAGGCATTTCTCCCATTCTTTAAAAAATTTAAAAGGAAAAAAATTTTTTATTATTTCTGTGACAGGTGGAAACACTTTTCACACACACACACATTGACATTTGCCTAAAATTCATTTTTCATTGGAAGTGTAAAAGAAATCAGTAAATCACAGCAATTCAGGCCCTGTCATGGTCTGCCTAAATAAAACACTAAAATCCCTCTATCACAGCTACACAGCTGGGAAAAAGCAGTATTGTGGATCCAGCATGCATTCACAAGAGTTTAACCAGATATTAGTGTTCAGCAGAAGGTGATAGATATATTAAGAAATCGTGAGGAAATGCCTGCAACATCAACACAAATTATGATTAATAGAATTCAATTGAAGCCAGAAGCTCAAATAACTTGCAGTTAGATCTGTGATTACAAAGGACTTCTCCCTTGATTTAAGTCTTAAAACTCCATGTAAATGTCATTTTACTCATGTAAGGTCTCTCTGACATCCTGCTGTGAGCTTCTAAGAAACTTCAAGTTACGTAAATAACTTGTCCCGCTGGCACCTAATATGTCCTGTCCTTTGATGACCAGTGTTGATGCCTGGCTTTGCTTTACAAGGCTTTTTCATGCACTTAACACTATCTGTATAGAACTTCTGTCTAGGAATTAAATAAATGCTTGTATCTCAATGGAAACCCTGACAAATATCACAGGAGAGCAGCAGTCTCCAGCATGTGTAAAGCAATGCTAGAGGCAGCTGGCTTTTGACATCCTTTAATTTGTTCTATTCTCAGAATTAGAACTAAACCCCTGGTAAATCTTTTGCTTGTTGAAGGAGCCAGCTTGGAAGTTTTCCCTGTCTGAAACATGTCACTTTCAGCATGAAAAAGGAAAGCTGAGCAACTGGTCTGCCCTATAATTAAGTTTGAACAATAACCAGTCATGCCTTTATCACCAGGTTATTTTGTTCTGCCTGAAATTTGCCATAAATTCAAAAGCCTCCCAGTGTTGCTTCAATGGTGAGGAGCATGTTTTGTTCTCTTGGAAAATAAGAATTTCTGGTCCAAAAATAGCAGGTCAAACTCCCTGCTGGCATAACTCCATTAATTTCAGGGAACTAGCACTGGAAGAGAGAAGTTGGCCAAGAAGGTCTAAATGAGAATCTAAATTAGATGTGATAAATAATGAAGATTTTAAACTTTTAAAATTTTTTTTTCCCCCAGTACCCAGTACTCTCCAGGGACCAGATGCTCAGCAGGTATAAATTACTATAGTTTCACTAATTTCATGAGCCATGACAATTTGCACTGACTGAGGATGTAACTCTAGGTAGCAATATTCTTTCCCAGGAGTGAATAGATGAACACTTGACAATGTTGTCAGAAGAGGTCATATTTTGTTAATGTGAGATGTAGAGAGCTGCAGGACAGATAGTGCCACAATGCTCTCAGTTAATAATAGCCTTAAAATAATTTGAAAATGAATTTCACTTCAGGGATATGAAATAGTCCTTTGATTTCCCATAAATGGCCTTTCTAGGTAAGATCAAAATTCTACCTGGTCCAGTATTCTGTTTCAAATGATAATGAAAAGTGAAGATGTGGTGAAGAACTGGAAAAATAGCACAATTTTGTAGCAATCCTTCCCCAGAATTCTTCTATAAACTCAAGTGATTTGTGGTCTAGGGAGAGGTCAGGCCAGAGGAGATGCACTGTAAGCCAGAGGAATCATAGTAGTTGTAAGTAAAAAACTCAAGTCATGTTCAGCATGAATATATGAAGCATTCTCTATTCATTCAGTCACTGTAAAATTCAGGTTTTATTGTATGTTTTCATCATAGTTGCTTATATTTGTATCATACAGTTTTTTCCAAATATACTTTTGTAACAGAAAATAACATTTAGCATGAATATGCTATTGAAAGGGCTTGATGAATTTAAATTATGTTACTGGAGTTTTTAAACCCAAGTAAAAATTCAAACCAAGGTATTGCAATTATTAAATTACAATTGTTATAATTACAAAAATGATAATGAAGTTCTTTTTCTCTATTTCAATGCAATTAAAATGTTTTATGTATTAAACAGTTAGCACACAGCATATCTTAACCTGTTAATTTGAAAAACACCTAAAATATTGGGCGTAAAACAAATAAAAGTAAGGAAAAAAACCCCTAAATATGGCTGAAAGAAATATGTTTAAAAGAAAGGAAAAAAAGCCCAGTATGTTTAAAAGTGGTAAAGTAAAATAATTAATATATGGAGAAGTCTTAATGTTTCCTCTGATGATTTTGGCACCTGGTTTGTGTCTTGTGGCCTTGGCCTTTCTAAATTGTGTTTTTACAAATCTTTCAAGTTTGGAAATACAGCATGCACTTTGTAGGTTCTGCTTGGGGTTTAGCAGGTAGCAGTGGCCCATATAGAGCAGGACTAGCATCTCTCCAGATCAATGAATATCAGACATACATAAGATTTTAATATCTGATAAATCCAGCAACACAGGTAACATAACAACAACTATAATACAGTGAACAAAATGAACTAGTGGGGGTTTATTTGTTTGGGGCTTTTTTGAGGGGGTGGGATTTCTTCATATTTTGGGGGTTTTTTTAAATTTTACATGGCAGGCTCACTTTCAACATTCACATTAAATTTATGAAGGTTAAAGTGAAAATGTGGTCTATAAATAGAAAAGCGAAGTCAATAATGGTAGGTGACTTTGAAGCAAAACTTGAAGACCACTGTTCCTCACAACTAAGGAGTGTATCACTTTGGAGGGCAGAGAAATAGTGCAAAGTATGAGAACTAGCTGTCTAAATTAATTATATCAAATTTAATCATTTAGCACTATGCCATTAACATAATGTATTTTCTTTCATTTGAAAATCGATGTAATAGTTATGCATTAGATACAGGCTACCATTTCATCCAGACTTCCAACAGATTTACTATATCTTTATTTATAAAAAAAACTCAATAAAATCAGAGAGAAAAAATAATATACAGGCCCTCAAATGCTCATAATAAACAAGAGACTAGAAAATTTGTTTAGTGTGATTATATTGTTCTAAGAATTAACATCAGCAGGGCAGGACAAGATTTTGAAAGACTACATTAAAAAAAAGAGTTACTTCCATCAAGAAAAGGACAGTTTGCTTAAAGATAGAAAACATGGTTGTAAGCGGAAGCAAAGAAAAATGTTATATCTGATGCTGCATGACATTTGGTGAAGATGCTCACAAGGCTGTTCTCTATGTCCCGACATTCTGTTAAGAAGGTACTTTGGAATTGAGACCTTGCTGTGCTGTTTCAGCTATTTGGGGTTTCATACAATCTTAGGCCAAGTGCCTGGGATTCATTATATAGGCAGTACTGTAGCTGTAATGCCTTACTCCCTCATACAGAAATAAATCCCCTCTTGGCAAGTATAATTTTTCTTTGGGCTATTATTACCATCAGTTACATTTCTATTGAAATGAATGTTCACTGCTGACTGGAAGGACCTTCAGCAACTCAAGCAAATAAAATAGCTTTTATTGGAAGACAGCTAAAATGAGCAGAGGAATGAACGTGATGTTTGTTCTACTGTTATTTGCATATCTAGGGCTGTATATCATTGTACAAATATGTTGTATTTAAGCATGGAAAATATAATTAAAACTGGTTTAATTAAAGAATACAATTATACTTGCTCATGTTCAAAAAGGAAAATAAATAAAATGAACCATTGTAGAGGCCTCATTGATTTGCACAATGACAGAAGTCATTAACTGAGCTCTGGTTAAATGGCACTCATCTGCTTCCAGAGGAAATATGCCTGTGCTGTAGGTCTGTGATATATTTCAAAGCATTTTGCTTTTCATGCATGATATGTAAGAAATATGCATTCTGTTGACTGGTAGTACAATCACTAGGACATATTTTGACAGCTAAATGGCAAATTTAAGCGTGGCTTTCTTTTTAGTGCTCTGGAATTTCTATTTTTTTTTTCCCTGCATGTGTAATATAGCTCTGCTGAAGTCTTTAAACATTTCATGTGGCTTACCTTTAATGTATCTCTCCCTGCATGATAAATGTCATCATGTCCATCCACTAAGTGTAAGTTGAACATGCTGCTCTCTTATGATTTATTGTCTCAGGAATTTCTTCAGATACCATCACATGATAACTGTTGTACTGATTACCGCTGGAATGCAGGGACAGTGCAAGTTCAGTGGCCTAAGAACTCTCTCTTGACTGAGAGAACTGAGCATATTTTATGTTTAAATGGCAAAGTCAGTTAAAACGTTTCACTTCGCATGAATTTTTTTGGTGGGGCAGGGGGAAGATCTAACTCTACAGTTTTAGTGGTTAATCAAGGAAAATCTGTTAGAAGATATTACTGTGCAGTTTTATAGTGCTCATTACTGAATGGTTTCAAAGCACTTTACAACTGCTGGATTTGTTCCTCAGCCAGCACAAACTGCTTTCTTGCACCGATTTCTTGAAATTATTTTAATGAAGCTATAAAAACACTAACATATCTAAGAAACCATCCTGCTATCACTGTTCTTGGTATCATTTTACAGAAGAGTGGAATGACAAAGAGATTAGAATGCAAGACTAATTCACCTACTTTGAGGGATTTAATTCAGTTTAAGACATATAAATCTAGTGATAGTCCAACATGTGACTTAGTTACACACACATAAGTGGGCTTATAATGCCCTAGGATATCAGGCTTCCACAAGGAGCCGGCACAGGAATGACAAGACCAAATCATTATGAATCTCAATGGTATTTAGGATGTGATTTTCACCACAGATATTGTCTGTAAACTGAGTTGAATTATCCTCTTGATGGCACTGACTAAATTTCATGACAAAATGCATGTTTGGTGCCAGCTGGGTTGTCTTAGAGGCTTCCACCCAGCATGCAACTGTCACTCAGCAAAGTCTAAATTCTTTGTCCCTTGGTCATTTCTGACAACTCCATACGGATTTTCTGGACACCTTAAGGCAATTCAATTGGTCATTCTGCTTTTTGGAGCTGATACTTACCTTATCTGGAGCCATCTAATTTAGTATCTGGAGCTTAATCCCACACTAGATATTCATAATTGAGGCACCAAACTTTAGATCACTGTGGAGTTAATGGAAGGTATAATCACTTTTGGGACATGAAGAATCTGCCCAGCTTTCTATCATAAAACAAGAAGAATCATAAGATCTAATCTGAAGTTGTATAAACTGTGTTCCACTTGACTAAAATTACATCACAAGGCTACCTGGAAGCTAAGCATGCTGTTGGCATGACCTAGTACTTGACATGCAAACCATACACTAAGAGCTGAAGAAGACAACAAAATCAAAGAAGACCTGTAAAGGTCCTACTAAAAGCAAATGAAAGGAAACTGAACACAAATACATGCGGCATCAAAATAGCCAAGAAAATAAGAACAGAGTTTAGAATAATACAGCAAATTTTAATACAGATAAATAATCTTATACACAGATTTAGGAGTTGCCAGGTGCATTTCAAGCTTTTTTTATGACTAAAAGCTCATTTTATCTTTTACCAGGTATGATGTAGTGAAATATATTAGTTTTCCCTGTAACTTTTGGCTCGCCAAATAGTTTGCCAATCTGCACAGGCTCTGACACCTGACAAAGTAGACCTTAATGCATTACAGAATGGTCAGTCAGAAATGGCATAACTTTCACAGATAGTCTCTCTGAAAGTTCAAACCCTATCTGCTTTTGTATGTTGACCAGGGGACTTCCTGAAAAAGATAGATGAATAAAACATTTCTATTTATTCCCATATTTGTCTATTAAAGTTCAGAAGAAAGGTATCAAAAGGAAAAGAGTTACCTGAACCATAAGAAAGAAAATTGTGCTAGAATCAGGCAGGGAGGTAAACTTTTTATTGTTGTGATGGCAACATGACTGATGGGCTGAGGACAATTGTGACCAATGACTGTGAACTGTGCAAGTGTTGGGTCCAGCTTTTGGGTCACAACAACCCCATGCAGGGCAACAGGCTGGGGTCAGAGTGGTTGGAAAGTGGCCCAGCAGAAAAGGACCTCAGCAGCATGAGCCAGAGTGTGCCCAGGTGGCCAAGAAGGCCACTGGCACCCTGGCCTGTACCAACAATAGTGTGACCAGCAGGACCAGGGCAGTGATTGTCCCCCTGTACTGGGCACTGGTGAGGTCACACCTCAAATCCTCTGTCCAGTTCTGGGACCCTCTTGAGTGGGCTGGAGTCTGTCCAGAGAAGGGACATGGAGCTGGTGAAGAGTCTGGAATATGAATGTCATAAGGAGCAGCAGAGGCTTTGAGCTGTGCCAGGGGAGGTTTAGACTGCATATCAGGAAAACTTCACTGAAAGGGCTGTAAACTACTGGAACAGGCTGCCAAGGCATAGATGGAGCTACGTTCCTGGAGGTGATTGAAAGACAGGTTTATGTAGCTCTTAGGGATATAGCTTAGTAGTGGGCTTGGCAACGCTGGGTTAACAGTTGGACCCAATGATTCTAAAGGGCTTTATAAACCTAAACAATTCTATGATTATATAATAATAATTTGAAGATTATATCAGCATTTTCTTTTTATACTTTATAAGTAAGTAAAAGTTTCTTTAAATATAAAAATAAATATCGTCTTGGTGCTATCTTGGGAGCAGAAAGTGAACAGACTTCAATCTTATTAAAGGAGATTAAAATTATATTGAAGACACGAAGGAAGATAAACTGTCATCACTATTACTGCAGGTTGCTTAGAATATGTACAAAAAGGAAAGCCAGAGGTAGGAAGCTCAAAATGAGTATATGTAAATACCCAGATAAATCTCTTGTTTGTGGCATTCTCATTTCTGTCTTCTGGTGGATGCTGCTTCCATTTCATTTTGCAAATCTTTTCCCTACCACAGAAAGCCAGGCTGGGATTTATCTTGTCTAATTTTAAGCATCAGCATTACAGACAACTACATGTGGGACAATCACATGCTGAGGGTGACTGACTTGATGTAGTAATTCACACGAATTTTTTTTTTACTTTACAGGGAATGTATAGTGATTAGCATGGATAGTAGGTGCCTAAATTTCATCTCATGAATCTCACCCTAAGTAGTGACAGTCACCACAGTACACACATAATACCCAATTTATGAAAAACATCAAAAGCACTGAAATGAAAAGTTATAGGTGTTTCTATATTGAAAATAGATCTATGTATGGCTTAACCAGTGCATGCTGTGCCACAGTGTTAAACTGAATAAAGCTATCAGCTTGTGCTTTTATTTGTGCACTATGTTGTTTTTGGTGTTTTCATGGCATACACAAAAAAAAAATCAGGAGAAACTCTTAAAAACCAAGGACAAGTAAACCCTGATGGAACAGCCAGCATTCAGAGGACGGTATCAACTATGTAAGAGGAACCCATAAAAATTTAAAGCACACAGGGGTAATGCTTCAGTACCCAACACCTTGATCAGCAGAGCCAGTCTAGGAAGGAGGAGTATAATGATTCAAGCTTGTTATAAGCCAATAACAGTTCAGAATTATTCTCTCTACAAACATTTTTTCATCTTGTGTTCTGACTTTCTAAGTCACCATCCTATTCTGAGTTTGACTAATTTATCTTTTTCCTATCATTAGTAACACAGCAATGATGCAGAGTACATTTACAAAGAAGTTTGCTCTTCTCCTTGTTCCTTGTGAAGGATTGACAGCATTACAAAGACAAAGCAATTAATGAGGGAGAAAAAAACCCCGTGTTTTCCTTAGCTACCCAACACTTACAAAATTATACTACATAAAACAATGATAAGTGAGAAAATATATTTTCAACGGAAAAGTCAAGAAAATTGAAAATCCCCACCTTATATTTAGGGAAAAAAAAATCAAGTAAGAAAACAGGTCGGTGCAGGCCAGGAGGAAATTCCCTCAAGCATTGTAATTAATTATTTACAGTTTAATATTTTAGTAGGGTGTTGTTTTCCTTTTATTCTAACTACAAAACATGTAAAGTTCTAAAACAATTGAAATAAAATGGTTAGGAAAGTATGGAAATTCTGAGGATGTGCTTTCTCAGCTGCACAGTATCTTCTAAATGAATTAAATTTATTTCAGGTTCTTGGTATGCTTACTATGGAAATTCTCAAGAATGGTAATTGCTTTCATTACCTCATGTATGTTCAAGGCTTTATAGTTATCGGGATGATTCATTAGGCTGGTTTCAGAGTTTGCAGACTTTTTGTCCCTGGCCATTTCGGAATACCAAGACAACAAGCATTATTGAAATCAAAAAGCATGAAAATTAGGAGTCTGGTGGGGACATGTCATCAAAATTCCCAGAGTTGCCAGGCACGTGATAACATTCTGGCAAAGACATCAGAAAAGGCCCTCTGAAAATATAGACTCTGGAAGGCCTGGGTACCTGGATCAAAGTCTTGAGAAACTAAAAACAAACCACCTCATTATTCTGACAGGAAGATGAACAACCTTGAGGTGGATTTCAACCAGTAATTCAGTCAAGGCTTTGTCAAGCTCAAAATATTAAGTGCAAACTTTTAGAACTAATGAAATGGATGGGTTTTGCTAGAATTTGATTTGTTAAGAAACATTCTGATCTTAAGGACTGGGAGTTTTATAATACATCAATACTTTTAATTATTCAAGCATCAAATATTATTATGGAATTATTCATTTCTTATTAAATATTGGAAAAAAATTTGTTACAGTGCATAGACAGTATTCATAAAAGCAGAAAAAAATAATTCATACCATACAGGTTCATCTTAGGCTGAGTGACAATTTATTTCCCTCTGATAGGCAGAAGAAAATCTCCTGGTGGTTTTCAGAGCTTTGGGGTAGAAGAACCAATGCATTTGGTGATGGAAATCATCCCTCAAAGTCCTTACACTAAGAGATTCAGGAGTCAACCCCCACTGGTACCTGACCCTAGGATGCAACATTAGAGCTGCTTTTATCTCTGAACCGTACCAGAAGATCTGTAGCTTCTCAACATCTATAGAAGATACATGCTGATAAGCCCCTGCAGCAGCCTTTGTGGCACCAGTGCTGCCCAGGCCTGTGTAATCTGTTCCTTGAACAGGGCTCAATCAGTTCTTCTGCAAGAGGGCGGCTTCAGAAACCACACCTAACACAGCACTTCTGTTTTGTCTTGCCCCTAGTTTAACTCTGAAAATGAAAAATCAGCTAAAGAGGTATAAATGAAGGCAGATCAACCTTTGAAACTGCTACTAGGGGCTGCTGATTGCCTTATACAAGTCAATGAATCTTCACCAGGATCTGCATCACACACGCACACACACACATACACAGAGTTTTTAATATCAATATATTGAATATGCGCATATTTTTATATGCCTGCACCATCACAATAATTTTCTACATTTTCTAATTTTGGAGGTATTTTTTTAATATAGTTTTCTTATTTCTGTCATTTCAATTTATTGGTGGAGGGGGATTGAAAGAGAACATATTTTCTTTTCCTTGGAGCATAATACCCCGTTGGTAATCATATGGATGATATACTTTGCACCAGTATTATAATATACCTGCACCCTTTTTTTTCTGTTCCTGTGAGGTCTGCAAAATATCAGTATTTATGTTTTACCCTTTTAGTGACATCTGTGTCAAATGACTTCCTCTAGCTTAAAAAGGAATGACACTGAAGTGCTATTAGCCCTTGTTCTAAATTGCTGCTGACTTTCCTTTTCAATCAGCCTTTTCTCTTAAAGAGCTGCTGATTAAGCCTGAATGAAGACTTTGACAGCTATTCTATTTAAAAACAATTCTATTTATATACCATATGATTATATTTATGGATACATGTGACAAAACCTGGTTTCTTATGATTAGCGAATCTTGTATGAGAACGGGACTTTGCTACTGCTATATTTTCCTTTCAGAAAAATGTCATCTACCAAATACAACTCTATCCCTCTCTAAAAGCATAATTATTTCAAATGCCACTCTAAAAGAAAGGAAACATGTACAGAGGACCCCATAGTGATAACTACCAGTGGGGGTGCAAGTTGAAAACGAGTGGCAGTAGGCAAAAATAAGGGATAAAACAAAGTATTTTGAGATCTTGCAGTTAATCTGTAGCCCAAATCTAGCTGGTAATATGAAAGAAGGCAAGATAGTAGAGGTTGTTAGCTGTTTCTCAGTTTCTTTTTGAAACTGTAATTTGAGTTTTTACTTTGCATGGGATTTGGCCCACAAAATTTTTATGGCATCCCTGAGGACCATCATACTAGATTTTAAACTCTGCCTCAAACATTAATTCTTATCCCTTTGTTTGGCAACAGTAGTCCCTGCAACAGCACATGGAGGAAGTTAAAAGCCAAAAAATTTGGATTTCCAATTATGAGCTCAACTAAATCAGATAATTGGAAAGGTTTAAGCATTGCATATTGCTTTCCTTATACTAGATTTGAGAGCCCCTATGAGACTGCCACTCACAATTGCAAACCTCTTTCAGCTTAAAGTCAATTTATTTTTAAGTACAATGAGTTCCTTCCATTCACTTTACAATAGTGACAAAGGAGCAATCACGATGTAGGGTTCAAGGCATTTATCAGAGAGCTTAGAAATATGGTTCACATGCATTATGGGCCTGCAGAAATAAAAAAATAAGTATTTTTACCATACCAGGACAATATCCTAATCAGTATTAATGGTCACCTGATCATCCTTACTCTGAACTAAATCCATTAAAATGGATTTAAAACTGGAGCCTAAACTTTACAGAAATCGAGAGCAGACTTAAGCTGAGCTAGACAACTGAAGGAAAGGCTGTGGTTGTTGTGTGCCTGGACTTTAGTAAAGCTTTAGACACCATTTTCTACAGCATTCTGCTGCACAAATGGGCTGCTCAGTGACAAAGAAACTGAACAGCTGCACTCTTTGCTGGGTAAAAACTGTACAGGCCCAGAGAGTGGTGGTGAATGGAGTTACAGCCAGTTGGTGTGTGAACTTGGCAGTGCTGGGTTAATGATGGGATTCGATCCTCTTAAGGACTTTTGCCAACATAAATGGATCTTTGATTCTACAGTTCATAATTTATGATAAAGGTTATGCTAAATGTTTGGTGCTGTCTTTCTCTGGGTGTAGGCCTGAGTTCATGAACATTATTATAGAGCTTATTTTCTATTATGCTATTTCTAAAATGAAAAATTGATTTAGGTGCACTCTGTGCTCCTTCCAGATTAATAGGATTTCATAGGATTGTTTAATTTATTTATTTTCCCAGGAAAATATTTTCTCACATGGACTATAACAATCATAAATAGCACCAGGATAACATATGGGCAACTGAATCCCTTAAGACTCAAATACTCATCTAAGGAAAATATGGAAGGCTGGTCCTTAAATAAGGTGGTTCCTAGTATTTGGCAAGTTACGTATATCACTATGTAGGGTAAATATTTACCCAAATTATGCAGAAATAGAAATAAATTTATAATATGCATAAATTTCTTTCTGGGGGTACACTTTCCTGGCCTATAGTAAAGAGTCTTCAATATATAAAAAAATAAAAGATAAATAATCCCCAAAATCAGAAATATACAAAATACAGATTTTGAAGCTAAAATATATTCAAATGATGGATAAATCTGAGTAATGTAAAACTTATGATAATTAAAAAGGAAAATAACTTAGTCAGAGGTGGTGCCATCTTGGTCCCTGAGTCTTGAGATCAATTTTAGATCAAGTTAGATCCCTTTCTCAGGGATATGTCTCTCAAGAACTTCCAGACTAAAATCTGTGGAGTAGGTGGACAGACTGTTCTGACTGAATTCCTTACATTTAAAGCCAGAATTTCAAACTTTCTGAACTCAGTGGAAGAAGATTGTTTAATTGTTTAACTCCAGACAGCCTTAAGTCTGTATATTATGAAGACTCCTCTGCCTGCATAGCATTCTACTGATTAGAAGATATTAATTACAGCATAATTAGGGAAAGACAGGAGAGAAGGAAATATGGGTGCAAGGCAGTAGAAGTTATCACAATACATAAAATTAAATCACCAACTATTAAGTGTTTATCACTACAATATTTAGTGCTGTTAAAATATTTTGAACTTCACATAAAGCCAAAATCTGAGAATGTAAGTTAATAAGAAATGATATGCATACTTTCATGTAATGGTACAGAAAGGTCCTCATCATATGTGATACTATGAAAAAACATGCATAATTATTGAGGGAAAATGGATTAATTTAGTGATATAAAATAGAATGTGATTTGATTATACAACTGAAAGATTCAAAATCCCTTTGGATATTGCTAAATAGTATTTAAATATATAAAGAGTAGTTTAACAGGTTTTTGTTTCTGCAGGAAACACATAAAATAAGGTTTTTGTTGTGATGTTTCTTGGCTTTCTGAAGGTCAGAAGTATTTGTTATAAAAACAACTTTCTACAGAAGTATGTGGTCATGGGAACATATATATATAAGATATAAAATTTGTTGGATTCAGTATTTTTCAACTAAGCTTTGACTTTAACACATGAAGGTCTCATCATGTTTAAAAACATAAAGTTTGATGAGATCATAGAAGAACACAAGGAGATATAAACAACAAAATAAATATTAAGTCATAACGAGTTGGAATTCAGCATTTTACTCCTAGAAAAAGTTCCATCAACACGTACATTTTTTTAACATGTATGGGAAATGAACAATTTAATGGGAACGATTCTGATTGATTTTGTTAACCATGAAAAATTAAACCAAAAAATGAATGCAATGAAAATTTTAAAACAGAATGAATAGTATCCTGCAAAAAACCCCTTATTTTTCCGTAGTCTTTGTACAGTAATAAAATATTTTGTGCTTTTTTTTGACACTTTGTTGGAACAGCGGAAAAACAATTAAAAGCATTTTTAACTCTTTTTAATATATTTCCTACTAGAAAATTTCAGGGAGTCATAAAACCAAGGATTATTTTAATTCTTTTCATAATTTACATTTTTCTCAATAAACTGGGAAAAAAGTATAATTTAATTTTTATAATGTCTTATATCCACATTTTTTTCCTTCATATTTGTTACTCAAAGTTCTGTAAGCTTGTATAAAATCACTCTCAATTCAGCCACTCTCTGCATCAAGAAAAAGGACTTATTCTTACTTCAGCTTTTCCTACAATGACTATTATTTGGACTAAACAAAATTATAGATGGAGACACATGGAGGTGTGGAAACCTTGGCAATGACAAAATATGCCCAAGCTCCTTTTCCTGTGACTCATGTGAGAATGGCCAAACTTCTTCCCATCAAAGTACTCACACAGATAAATGACAATATATTTTCCCAGCTGTAGTGGGTGAGAGGATTTGGAATCTCCAGGTGTAGGCAACAGTCCAGCAACTGTCAGTCTTGATTGCCCTGGACGTGTCAGCTCTCCGGCACACATTATTTTGGGTTATTTGGAAGCCCCCAGTGCTACCATAGCCTTTCTAGAGCAAACACTGACCAGCACAATCAAGAGAGGTGCACTTGAAGAATTGCATCAGACATGGCTGAGCAGTCCCCAGTTCGTCACTTCAATCTTAATGAGAGAACATGGCTAAAGTGGTTGTGTGGTGATGATGTTCCTGTTTTTGCAATTTTTTCCTGCTACTTAGAGCCATTTTGTCTCTTGTACATGGCCTGGCCAGTGAGCCAGATGGTCATAATATCTGATAAATGTTTTGAGTGAATGGAGTGGATACTGCTGTGCATTGACAACTGAGCATCTGATGTCAGAAGTAATCTATTTATGCAGAATTACTAAGAGAGGAGGAAGTATAATTGAAGGACACAGAGAAACAGAGGGGGGGTTTCTACAAGAATGATAATGAGAGTGATTAGGAGATGAAATAAAACCCTCCTTCATGAATAGAGATTGCAAAGAATAGTGTGATTTCCTCGAGAAATTAAACAAGCAAGAGGGGACATAATAAACTGTTAAAAAACAAATGCGGTGTGGCAGGAGGAATAGGGACTAATATTCCTCCTGGCATAAAAGAGGCCTTCAATCAAACAAGAAGGGACAATTGCTGATTATTTCTAGACAATGGATAATTAGGCTGTGCAATACACAGCTGCATGACACAAAGGGAAGACTGGACAGTTATATGACTAGCAACACTACTGACTTAATGATTCAAGTTTTGGGTAGGGACATAAAACCCCATAATTTAAACCAGTGTCATTCGGCTATTAATAGCAAGTCTTTCGGAATTAAGCAGGCTCTTTTATATTTTCCTGCACTTTGTTGGGTTTTTTTTAATTTTGTAGCTACTTCTCTGCAGCTACTGTTGAAGAAACGTAGAAGATGAGATGACATGTGTTTCATACCTTATGACTTGCACTAAACTCTCATGAAAAGCTACAGCATATTTCACCACAGTAGGTGATAGACTTCTAATTTTGGGTACTGTACATTGCGAATATATTGCCCTGTGAACAAGATGTAAAATGATCTCATTCTGGTAGAATTATGCAGAACCTAATAATCTCCTATTAAGTCTCACTCTCAAACTTTCAACTGCTCATGTAGCATAGAGATACGAACACCTTCAGAAGCAGCACTTTCTGTCATAAATTTTATAACTAATGGGGAGTGAAGGTGTTAGAGATACAGAAACCAAGCCTTAAAAATTTCCACAGCCATCCTCTTTCAGCTTAATGGGTTGACACTTGTACATCGCTCATCTGGCTGGCAGTAAATCTGTCCTGATCTGACCTCCAGGCCATGCAGTTCTGATTTGCTGTGTAGTGTTGTTTAGAAAAAGACAACTTCTGTTCTGCACTTACACCTGAGATGTGCTGCACAGAGACCTAATGTGGGCAAGCTCAGCACAGTCTTAATGAACTCTCCTGATTTTTCTTATTGCTGGTATTTCCATGGTCCAGCAGTTCCAGGAACAGTGCTTCACTGACAAGTGCATTTCAAAGTGTAGCTTTTCCCAAATAGTTCTTTTTCTGTATCTCTTCTTGTTCAATAGAAATTTATGAGTCAGAAAGCATCCAGGAGATGCAGAACTGAAGTTTTGCCCTTTTAGGGCAAAACATTACCATCCACAATCTATGCATTTCTTAGACAACTGTCATGATACCACTGCTTGGCCAAAAGCAACAGTGAAATCCAGATCCTGGAGGATTAATAGGAACTTTGTATAGTGAAACAGTAAATTGGCATGCCTCTACATCATGCTGACTTTAACTCTGTAGTACTCCACTGAGCATCACTCCTGTAGAGTTAATCAGCTGGCAAGTTTTCACAGTGCTCTTGTCCTTGAGTAACCTGAAATGTTCTTTGGCCCTATTCCTCAAAGTAGCCTTGCCATGGAATCACAGAGTAGAAGGCACCCACAAGGATCATTGAGTCCAGCTCCTGGCCCAGCAAAGGACACCCCAAGAGTCACACCATGTGCCTGACAACATTGTATAAATGCTTCTTGAACTCTGCCAGACTTCCTGCTGTGAGCACTTCCCTGGGGAGCCTGTTGCATTGCCCAATGACTCCCTGGATGAAGAATCTTTTCTAAGTACACAGCCTAAACTTCCCCTGATGCAACTTCGGGCAATTACCTTGTGTCCTGTCACTGGTCACCACAGAGATCTGTGCCTGCCCCTCCTCTTCCCCTCAATGAGGCAGTTGCAGATTGCAATGAGGTCTCCCCTCAGTCTCCTCTTCTCCAGGCTGGGCAGACCACTGACCTCAGCCACTTCTTATAAGGCTTGCCCTCTAGACCCTTCACCCTCTTCATAGCTCTCCTTTGGATGCTCTCTAATAGCTTTATTTCTTTCTTATATTGTAGTGCCCAAAACTGCCTCCAGCCCCCAAGGTGAGGCTGCCCCAGTGCAGAGCAGAGCAGGACAATCCCCTCCCTTGCCGAGCTGGCGGTGCTGTTCCTGATGCCCCCCAGGGCACGGTTGCCCCTCCTGGCTGCCAGGGCACTGCTGACTCACATTCAACTTTCTGCCCACCAAGACCCCCAGGCCCCCAGGTCCCTTTCCATTGCACTGCTCTGCAGAATCTTGTTCCCCAGGCTGTCCATACATCCGGAGTTGCCCCATCCCAGGTGGAGAATCTGGCAATTGTCTTCATTAAACTTCATACATAAACTTCATACATGGTGATTGCCCAGCCTTGTAATTTTTAAGGATAAGCTGCAGGAATGACAGATGTTATGCCAGAGGGGAATGAGAATGCATTTTATTCCTGGCATAGAGAACTTGCTGTGTGGAAGTTGTGGCTTCACTGAGGATGAATTGGTGCTGGCAAGCAGACCACAGGGGTGTGAGATGGAGGAGTTTCAGCAAATGGTGCTGATGGAAAGACCAGCTCTACTTCAGCATGTGGAGGTGGATTAAGTAGGGAGACCATTATCACCTCAAGGCACATAGCACAGTGGCTGAACCAGAGTTTATTTGGTTTTTACTACAGGTCATATTTTTAATCCTTCCTGGTCAAGAGAGAGCTCACTGGAGTCTCAGAAAGCTCAAGATTCTTAACATTCATTACATCCTCTTCACATCTGCTCATGCTAATAATTTAGGTACGTTGCTTAGGGAGGTTGTGGAGTATTGGAGTATAAGGGTCAATGGAAGTATCCAAAAGTTGTCTGGTCATGGTCTTGGGCAACCAGCTTTGGGTGGCTCTACCTGTGGACACAGTGACAGGATGCCTTGGACAACCTTCAGAGTTCCCTTCTAATTTCAACAATTCTGTATTCTATTAAAGCTATGATAAGGCAGCTACTTATAATAGTTTACTTAAAATTGGGAACTGTGTGGACAAATATCACCACTTACAATCTATGTTATGATATCCCCAGGGTTAAAATGCCATGTCAGAGTGTCAAAACCCCTCAGTCTTGCAACAGTAAGGCCAGACTAGTGAGGCAGACCATTGCCTCTGACACACTGGTGACTATAACAGCAGGGGAGAGCCACGTCCTGTAGCCCCTTCCACATCAGCTGATTGTGCATGAGATACCATTCAGTTGCACATACTCCTACATGGAGGTGACATTTTCCCTAGCATGAGGCATTAAAAAACTGCTCAGTGGCTGGGAATATGTTCTTTCCACTGTTGACTTCTTTTCAGAGGGAAAAAAGGGAAGAAGAAAGGCTAGTAAGCTGTGCAGCCCTGAACAACTCACACCTAAGTGCAAGTAAATTTCATACAATGGAACAAAATTTACTCTGAATCATGAGGCAGCAATGTTGCACCAAAATGGTATTTGCTCCAGCTTCAGATACTAGGAAGCTACCAGCCTGCACAGTTACCTAGCACCTGGCACTGGAGACACTGCTTTTTTATAATGGCAACTTCCAAATTTTACTTTTTAACCAGTAATTAATCCTTCAAAATCATAAAGTATGTACAGAAGAAGCAATGTTTTCAACTGCTTAAATCAAACCCACATTTTCATTTACCTATGTAAACACAAAAAAATTCTGACATCTCTTAGAAACACATCCTGTCTATTATGCAAGATCATTCTTTTGTAGTAAAAAATATTTCCAACAAAGTTCTCATTTAAATGCAATCATCTGGGCCAAATTTGCTTTGAAAGGATAAAATGCAAAGATAATTTGACAGAGGATTACAATATCACTGTGCTGCTGGGTTGTTTTGCAAAACTACAGAGAATACAGTGTAATCTGATGTTCAGGGCTGGGAATGGGGCAGCCTCAATTCACTCTTTCTATGTCTTTTGACCTATTTCAATCATAAATGAGATGCTTGACTTCCCCATGTCTGCCTAGAAATCTTCCAGCAAGGTCCATATAAGTAAATGGTTCAATGAGTCATGGGATCTTCCTTCCATGGAAAAATTTGCTGTTATGACAAGTAATTCAAATAGAAAATAACTAGCTAACTAGCTTTATTGCAGCTTTTCTTTGGAATATGTATTATAAATGCATTAATTTAGTATTGACAATTATTTCTTATCATGTATATGCCATTAAAGAGTATTCAGAGCCCAAGCATGTCTCTGAACCCTGGGATAAAAATGTTTTTTCAGGTATGCATGAGTAGTACTCTAGGCTGTCTTAAAGCATACCTGCCTCAGAAAGATCAATGCCACAAAGAAAGGCAGTAGTGGTCCTTTTTTCATGGAATGTCCAGATGTCACCAAAGATGGGATGTCAAGGATCACAGAATCACAGAACGGCTGGGTTTAAGTTGGAAGGAGCCTTAAAGATCATATAGTTCCAGTCCCCCTACCATGAGCAGGGACACCTTCCACCTAGATCAGGTTGGTCAAAGCCCTCAACCTTTCCTTGAAGTCTTCCAGGGGTAGGGGCATCCACAGCTTCTCTGCACAACTTCTGCCAGTGCATCACCACCCTCAGGGTGAAGAATTTCTTCCTCATATCTAAACTAACCCTGCTGTCTGTCAGTTTGAAGCCATTCCCCCTTGTCCTGTCTCTTCATGCACTTGAACTCTCTTGTAGCCCCTTTAGATACTGGTAGGTGCCCTAATGTGTCCACAAAGCCTTCTCTTCTCCAGGCTTAATAACCTCAATCCTCCTAACATGGTGAAAAGATTTCCCCTGTCCCAAAGAAAAATGTACTTTGCCATAAACAAAGAAGATTGGAGGAAAGCTGGCATTCTTTCCCCCAGCTTATTAAGGTAAGTGAAGATTCAAATTAAATGGTAGTGAGGAAAAAACAGCAAGCTTGTAATCTGTAACAAGCTCTCATCAGACCTACACGTTGCAGAGGCCTCTATCATGCCTGAAAAATATTCAACTTGTCTAACACAGTGAAATGTCTTGCAAAGTCACAATTACCTGTGAACATATCAGGTCTGATCAGACTCTATTCATCCCTGATTCTAAATACAAGGGTTTTTTTGCCTATACTCTTTTTCATAGAGTTCATTTTTTTCCCAGAAATACATTCTTTTCACAAAAACACATGACAAAAAAGACATATTCACAAAAAGTATAAGCACACATATGAAATATCTGGGCTACAAAGTCCTTTTGTGGTAGGGAACTTGGGGCTAGGGAACTGCAAGACTTGGATTGTGGGTTTCCGTCAAAACATAGGCATTAGGTCAGGAAAGATTTTTTTATCAGAGCTGAAGTAATAATATGATGGTGGTGAGAGACCATGGAAGTCCTTTGACTGTGAAAAGACTGTAGAAAGTCTCCTCTGACAAAGGGAAGGAGGCTGGATTTTGTCCTATTGGACCTAATCAACCATCACTGCCTCCCTTTATCCAGCCTCACAGTGAGCTCTGTCATCAACTGAGACAGGATTTATCAATCTTCCACTTATCCAACCATAGCCCCTGCTAACCCCACTGTCACGTGAAGGGGTGAAAAGCCAGCAAACCTCTTCTTCTGTCCCCCCGTAACCCACAAAATTCTCCATTGCAGCCATGAGCTACCTTTCTCTGTCATCCACTGTTCAGCTGGTGAGATATCCTGAGAGGCACTGAAGCGGGAAATGCAGCCCAGCAGCATGTAACAAAGTCAAAAAGGGCACAAGCAGCAGGGGAAGACACATTCTGCGTAACCACAGTTGCCCAAAAGACTTTATGGATAGAGCTCCTTTAAAAGGTAAGGAAAAGTTAAAGAGATATCTAGATAGATAGGCACACAGACATCCTATTGCTTTTTATACCTTCAGTGCCACTTTCCATCCCACCAAGCCTGCTTCTTTCTCCTCAGTGGAAGCCTGGACATCATTTCCCTCTGCATTGAATCCAAATATGGCATAGGTATCAGCTGGCAACATTTGAGAACTGTGGTGAGTACTGTTCATGAAGTTGCTGAAAAAACTGGGCCTTGCTGTTCCAGTTAGGAAGAAAAAAATCCCTCCATAATCTCACAGAGGTTTTGCAGGGCACAGCCAGCATCCTCTACTCAGAGGGCATTTGTGACAGAGGTGACTAAGCACCTGCTGCAGTGAGCTTATCAGTGACAGGTTTCCACATGGCATTCAAAACAATGTGTATGCACTCCTTTGTTGATCAGGTATGATAGCATTACCCAGTAGCACAATAAAAAACCTTTTTGGCAATGCAAACAGATACCCAAATGCTATAAAGGCTCTTTTCCTGGCATGGAAATAAGCAGTAGCTTCAGGCTGGAGATCAGAGGAATCAGACATTGCATTTTCTCCTGCAAAATTTCCCCAGATATCTCTAAGGCTGCCTAGATGTTTCACCAAGGTGTGCTGGTTTTGGCTGAGGTAGAGCTAATTTTCTTCACATTGCATGGTATGGGGCTGTGTTTGTGCTGAACACAAGGCTGATAATGCAGAGATGTTTTTATTATAAATGGGCAGGGCTTATACAGAGCCAAGGCCTTTTCTGCTTTTCATACTGACACGCTGGTGAAGGCACTGGGAGTGAATGGGACATTGAGAGGAGACACAGCCAGGACAGATGACCCCAAATGACCAAAGGGATATTCCAGACATATGGCAACACATTCAGTGTATAAAGTGGAGGGGAGATGGAAGAAGGGGGGGATGTTTGTAATGATGGTGCTTGTCTTCCCAAGTAATCATTATGTCTGATGGGGCCCTGCTCTCTTGGAGATGTCTGAACACCAGTCCAACCATGGGAAGCAGTGAATCAGTTCCTTGTTTAGCTTTGGTTTTGTGTGTGGCTTTTGCTTTCCCTATTAACCTGTTTTTATGCCAACCCTCACATTTTCCAGCGCTTACCCTTGATTCTCTCCTGGATCCTGCCAGTGGGGGAATGAGTGAGTGCCTGCCTGTGTGGGGCTTGGCTGCTGCCTGGGGTTAAACCAGGACACAAGGTTTGTATGGAAATGAAGTCATAACTACACTGGATTGTAGGGAAGACCATGCCAAGCAGTGCTCACAGACATCAGGAATGGACTCAAAGCAAGGGCTAGATGGCAGTGTATAAGAGGGAGGGAGATGTTAGCCATCAAAGGGGTAATATTTGGATGATGGCTAAGGAGACCTCAACCATCCTGACCACAGCCAACTTGTCCCACAGCTCAAACTAGCTAATTATTGACCAGTAGGAGTCAGAGAGAGCAGCTGGGGGATAAGGGAAAATTGTGCTCTTTAGACCAAGTATGGCCTTCCAAAACTTTGCTCAGCTATTGCAAAGCATGGGGACAGCTTATAGCAGGAGACCTCAACTCTGACTCTGTGCACCTTCCAGTTCTGCTCTGAGGACACAACAATTCCACTAATCTGAGTTCTCCTACATTCATAAATTTCCTCTGAGACAGAGCAGTGCTTTTAAAAAGGGGGAAGAATACGAGCTATAATTCTGGGAACACTGGTAACAAGTCATCAAGACTTGCCTCTAAGGCATATTCTGCAGACATGCTAATTACTCCTCCCTGCTGCACCTGCCTGGGTCCAATGACCCCACCAGGAGTTGGGCAGGAGAGGGGAATTGAGCGACAGTGCCACTGTATTGCTCATGAAGCATGA
>VYZP01031321.1:11987-32022 GCA_013400635.1 Hypocryptadius cinnamomeus | reverse complement strand
AATACCCAAAATGATTTCTGAACTATGAACAGTTATCTTCAGGAACTCAGGGTGGAGGAGGCAAGGTCTCAACTCAAAGACAATGCAAAAGAAAAAAAAGAATGCAAAGAATAAATTTATCAGTCAACCTTAATACAGAGCAAACTTACCAAGCAAACTCAATTGATCACTTTAAGAATTCTGAGAGATGATAAAGTGATCATTGCCAAACATTGGGAGGTTCATTTCCCAATAACATCCTGCTGAACCAATTTTTAATATTCCTTTTTAAACATACAGGAAGGCCACAGTGAGTAAGGAGCAAGTAATCCCCATAGGCCTATACTGACTAAATGCTGAGATACTGCCACAAAATGAGTTCCATGAGCTGTTAGGACAAGTCAGTAAATAAGTCTTAAGCTGTATGCAGCCTGCCAACAGCCCCAGTGTATGCCCACATTTGAGCTGTAACACTCGAACCATCGCGTCAGCTGTGCTAGCTTGAGGCTGGCATGGTACATCCTAAAGCTGTGGTGGGATGCAAGGCAGACAGGTCTCACTGAGGACTCTTGGACCACCTGGGACCAGTGCACCACCTGAACAACCTCTACTGCAGTGGACTCGTTTATCACTACTCTAAGAACTTTTCAAGATGTCCAGTAATCACAAAGCCAGGTGGTTAGTGAGACCTATTTGAGCTACCACCTGAAATTGAGGTGTTCCTGCATTGAATCCAAATGTCAGTCAAAGTTTAGGGTACTCAGGGAAGTCTGGCAGAAGTTCAGGTCTCAACATTAATAACTACAGAGCTGAACACTGTGCTCTGGCTGTGCCCACTGCATGAAATGCTGTAAAACACACTTATACCTCTTTCCTGGCCATCTCTTGGAGCCGCCTGGGTAGGCGTTTAACATTGTGACTCATGGCTCGCCTTCGCATGTGCCTAGGGAGGGTCTGGAAAACCAGAGAGTTGGAAGACTTCTGTGAAACTGCTTTCAACATGGCACTGATCTCAGCAGCACGAGCTTGAGCAAAGGCAGACACTGGAATGAAATAATTGCATCAGAGCATGACAAACAGCAAAAAAACCAGAGGAGGATACTGTATGTAAGTTATGGAATTACTCCCTACTACAGCAGTCTGGTATCTTCTTGACATAAAAGTAACTACTGTACGCTGTCACTGAAAAAATTTCAGTTCTTTACCTATCCTGAAGTTTACAGTTCTTTACATATCCTGAAGTTTACTTATCCTGAAGTTAATATGGTCAAGCAAATATTTACACATAAATGAATCTCAAAGCTGTTTAACCAACAATTCCCATTTGTATTAAATACTTCTTTGTTAAATTAGAATAGCCATCTATTCAGGTGGTATTCAAGGAGATGAAAAATTCTTTAGCATGGAAAAAAAAAATGGAAGCAGTAACATATTACAGACTGTTTTGAAACAACTAAATAAAAATCCAGAGTTTGGTCTCATTTCATGTTTATGGAAGTGTATCTACTATCACAGCACTGCCACATTTTGCAAAGCTGATTTGCTCTCCTAAATAAACGTTCTGTTAGACAAAAAGCTATATTTAACCTACATCATGAGCAAAATCAGTTTCACTGGCTACATTAAATCAGATGACTGTCAGTACTCATTTTGCTGGCCAACAGCAACCAAAATGCATATTCCCTCACTACAAGCAGGTGTAACTTTTCCACTCAGAAGTCTGAAAAGACCCATTGAACAACACCTAGTCATTCATTCCAGTTCACAACTACTTCTGTGTTTTGGAGAAAATCAGAAAAAACAGAAGAACACAGCATCACTTCTAATTTTTGCTCATGCACAAAAACAAAGACAGCAAACTTAATCACCAGAAAATTGCCCTGGACAGATAAATTATGACCTTTTCACATATACAAACCTGTTATGTATTTTGGCATCTCCTCAGATACACTCTGGTGTCCTCCTTGCCATCCTCCTCTTCCTCTGCCTCTCTCTCCTCTACTTTGCCCCTTTGAAAAATATTGATCTTTCCTGTAAGAAGGCCCAGATGACTGATTTGAAAATTTCTGCTGCTGCTGCTCAGAACGAACATCTCCTGGAAGGTTTAGAGACGAAAAGAGGTTAGAGAAACACAAAATAGTCTGAGTAAGTAACCGATAATTCTATTAGTCTTTCCTCATAAAACTGCATTGCAGACTGCAATTATATTTACTATATGTAACTGAAAAAGTTACCAGAAATCAGAAGAATTACGTTCTTTCTTACAGGAATAAATATGAATTTTATTCTGCCCTGAAGCAAACTCGTGGTAGATTAAGTAACTTTTGCATGCTCTGAAAATGGTTCACAATCCAGACTTTGCCTCCAAGATTCAGAGCAAAATCAGTCCATGCAACATCATAGTGATTTTTAATATTGTCTTGTCAGAGTTTTAGTAACAAAACAGCAAAGTTATTTTTAACACTTGCTCCTTTATTTTTTTTTTCTATAAGCAAATGTACTCTTGCCTAACATATATCCCTTTCAGAGCAATAATTAAGGTAAGCATGATACATGTATGTTGGTGCAGTAAGTTACTTGTCTGGTACAAGCACTTAAACCAATACTAGAATTAAATAACTAAAGTCTACAGTAAAGCTTTCTAAGCTACAGACATATCTTTCAGGAGTACTAAGCACTTAGCAAGTACCTAAAGTTTCAGAGGGCCTTGAAGTCCTTATTCAAAGGCCAGTGCATATTCAGCCTAACAAATACTATATATTAGTTTAGATTACTTTATGTTCAGTTTAGCCTTAGTTAGGACTCCTACTACAACTTGAGATGTGGTTCTCAGGCAGTTCATGCTGGACAATCCAACTAAAAAAGCTCCAGACAACCACTCCTATCACCCCATTCACTACATCAGGACAAGACCTTGAGAGAGCAAGGGACCACAGCATTCAGGGAGCTTCTCTAGTGAAAATCAACCTGTGTGTCCACAGAAATGGAGCGAGAGATTAAAAAATCCAGTTTTTGGGTTGATCAGCTTCTTAAACAAGCCTGTCCCTTTGTCCCAAAAATGCTGCCATTGGCATGAAGACCAGCCAGGAGCAGATTCACATTCAGCAGCATCTCTGAATGTGAACTTATAAAAAGGCAAAGAACCTCCTTTTTCCATTTCAAATAAGCAAGAAACTGAAGTTTTATGTTCAGCAGCAATACTGTTGTAGCCTGCTGCAACCACACATCATGTAGAACTGCAGTAATATCACAGAAAAAATAATTTGGTGTAGAAACAGAAATTAGCTTTTATGTGGAACAATTCCCTGACCTGGTTTTACACTTGCCTGAGAGCAGCATTGTCCAAACACTGAGATGAAGGTGAGAAGCAAATAACTGGGAAAAAGGGATGGAAGCTGTCTCAGTCAGCAAATCTGTGTAGGCCTACAGCCCAAAATTAACTCATATCACAAACACAGCCTCTTAATAAAGGAAGTAAAAATCATAATCAGAAGACTGTTTGGCAAAACAGTCACTGACTTAATAACTAAAAAACCCTTAAATTGCTTTAGCTGCTGTATAGATTCATAATTTTGTAACTCCTATTTAGGATTTTGCTTTCCTATTTCGACAAAACAGCTCTGTAAAACTGTGATACTGACACTGCAGAAGAATGCTACATGGATGAAAATCCATGCCTTTTAACAGAATGGAAAAACATAACCATGTAATCTCGGAAGTTCCCTGCAACAAATAAAGTCAGAAAAATGTATTTAATCCGGCAGTACTCCTGTAATGACACTCCAAAATCTTCAGACATAGCTGAGCATAATTTGCTATGTCATTCTGTCTGCTTAGGAACTCTTCAGTCACCTAAATACACAGTGACGCCTAAGGGTTTTTTCATTCAGTCACAAAGATGCAATTTGTCAATTTCTGAAGGCCTCACAGTAACAAGTCCTTTTATGCGTGGGGTTTTCCGCGGAAATAATGTAGGTAACAGAATATCTAAATGTGAAGGTGGTGGTGGAAATTGAGGTCCCACTGAAGCATAGAGGATGCAGGTCAAACCACAAAGACAAAAAGAGCATCTAGCACACGAGCTGACAGGACCCTTCAGTCTCCAGCTGCAAAGGTTACCTACCTGTGTATAAAATGCTCCAGCAATAAGCCAGGACACTGCTCTTTTGGGGACATGCCCCGTTGTCTCCTGCCAATACCCTTCACAGATACAGGACATCTGCTGGGGAGAGGGCAAACTGCTGGGGCATGCGGATCCGAGGGAAAACTAGTGCATGAGGGAAAACATAGCACTAGCGGACTACACCAGCCCCGCCTGCAGCTCCCAGGTCTGGCAGAAAAGCAAGGGAGAAGCTGGATTGGGTATAACATCCAAATTCACTTTACGACTAGGAACTGTACGGATTCGTTATGTAATCGAAGGGGTGACAAAGAGAAGGGCATATTCACAGGGTACAGAATAGTTTGGGTTGGGAAGAGCCTCTGGAGACCATCCAGTCCAAACCCCGCGCCAGGCATGGTGCCATAGAGCAGGTTACGCAGGAACGCGGCGGGTGGTTTGGAATGATTTCAGACAGGGGGCTCCCGCAGTCGTACCTGGGGTCGGGCAGGCTCTGCTCCCGCCGCCGGCGAAGGGCCCCGGCTCTGCGGGCAGCGTGACGCTGGCCGGCTGGTTCCTCATCTTCTTGGCTCGCTTCTTCTCCCGCGCCCCAGACATCTCCGGCGGGGTTGCGGAGCCTCTCCCTAGCGGGCAGAGGAGGGGAGAGATCAGCGGGGGCGCAGCCGCAGCCCTCAGCACCAGCCCCGACGCGGTGCTCACTCGCGGCGCGGCCTCCACCGCCACACGTGGACATCCACGCCCCTGCACCGCGCATGCGCACTCTCCCGGGCCAACCATGAAGGACTACATTTCCCAGAAGCCCCCGCGGGCGGTGGTGGGCGGGGCGTGCTCTGCAGGGCGCTAAGGGGAGGGAGGGCAGGGGGGGAGGCCCCAGTAGTTACTGCGGCTTCGGCAGCGACTCCTGCTATGGCCTCGCTCGTGAAGAAAATAATCAGCACTACTAAGGCCCCTGCACTGGGTCCCTACAGGTAATGCCTTAGCTAAGAAAGATCTGAGAGTCTTGGCGCATAACAAGTTGACCATGAGCCAGCAGAGCCCTTGCAGCCAATGCTTTCCTGGGGTGCATCAGGAAAAGTGTGGCCAGCAGGTCGAGGGAGGTGATCCTGCCCCTCTGCTCAGCCCTAGTGAGGCCACGTCTGAGACCTGTGTCCAGTTCTGGGCTCCTCAGTACAAGAAAGACAAAGAGCTACTGGAGAGGGTCAGCAGAGGGGCACAAAGATGATGGGGGGTCTGGAGCATCTTTTATGAGGAGAGACTGGGGGAGCCGGGCCTGTTTAGTCTGGAGAAGACTGAGGGGGGATGTCATCAACACCTATGAACACCTCAAAGGCAGGTGTCAAGATGACAGTGCCAGACTCTTTTCAGTGGTGCCCATTGACAGGACAAGGAATAAACTAGAATACAAGAAGATTCAGTTCAATATGAGGAAGAATTTCTTTATATTGAGAGTGGCAGAGCATTGGAACAGGCTGCCCAGGGAGGCTGCAGTGTCCCTCTCTGGAGACATTCCAAACCCAGCTGGATGTGTTCCTGTGTAACCTGCTCCAGGTGACCCTGCCTTGGCAGGGGGTTGGACTGAACGATCTCCAGAGGACCCTTCCAACCCTAACAATTCTGTGATTTTGGGAGTGGGAAGTCTCTCGGGAGGTGCGGGAGCAGCTTTAGCTGGCAGGTTTTTGGCAGGTCCCTGGGGTCTGTCAGGCAGGCCTGGGGCTGAGGTGGAGCAGGACCCCTGAGCAGGGGCCAGTCCTGGTACCCCTCCCCCTGTAACCCCAGGGACACCTGGAGTCCCAAAGCACGAGTGGGGCTGTGGTGCCACGGCAAACTGCAGCCTGATAGTGGGAGGGGGTATAGTTCAAAAAGTTTGATTGGGAAAATAATTCTGGAATGAGTGGTAAGGAGTGAATGGAAAAAAAAAGAAATGAAGAAGAATGATTGTTCTCCAGAAAAAGGTGCTTGGCTAGAGACAAGCATGTTGTGCAGGGAAGCTAGAGATGCTGACTATGCAGGTGATACAGAGTGAAGGCTGAGCCCAATCCAGGGTGAACTTGGTTAGATGGAGAATTCAGTATCTGGGAATTGAAAATAATTTCCTATTTTGAATAGTTATAAATGTTTTTCAGCCTAGAAACTTAACTGCTGTAAAAATATGTAAGATGTCCAACATTTTCATAAGTATGTCGCTGTAGCAGTTCTGCATATAATTAAAATAAAGAAAAATCCCAGTTTTAATTGGAGAAAGGTTTCTCTTTGCAATTTGGATATGAAAAAATGTTCAGTCAGTATAGTAGATTCTCAAAGCTAAAGTACTAAAGGGTTTTTACCAGGATGTTTTCTAAGAAATTTTAATTCTATACTCAGGCTTTGTGTTCACAGTGGCATCTTTGTGCCTTCCAGGTGCATTTTTTGTCTCCATTACTTTGTGTCCTTTCTAAGCTTCAAACTGTGTTTCTTATAGGCATTATAAAGATGGAAAAATACAAAGTGTAGAAGCAGAGAGACATGACATGAAGGTTAACTTCTGTAAACAATAAACTGTTGGTGGATTGCAGCCAGGGGCCTGGCATTGCTTGGCATCAGGAGAACATCTAAGACACAGGAAGGCAACAGTTCTTTGTCTACACACACACACCACTGTCCCAGCCTTCAACATAGCTTTCCACTCCAAAATGTTGTGCTTATTGGTAGTTTTTAGTGAAATACTGCTTATTGTGCAGCCTGTTAACTGTATGATGTGTCTAACATCAATAAGTTTATCACTAACTTAGTTTATCAGATTTCAGTAAACTTGTCAAAGTCCAGAGAGCAGAAGTTGCACAAGAAATAACTGCCCCGTCTCTGCTGTGAGGTCTGGGCCTGGTTGTGCAGCAATGAGGGCTTAATGTGGAAAGAAGGATTGGGATGAATGAGCTGCATTCCTGGTTCTGCTGCAGCCCTTCAATATGCTTTTTGGTGACCTATTTTTACTGTATTTTTCTATTTCTTTACTGCATCCATTTCCCAGTACCTTGAGATAGGTAGGTAGGTAGATATATAAAAAGACACATATCTGTGTGTGGGTCTATATATCTCATTAATGTTATTAACCTTTTAAAGGATACTGTTCTCGTATTAATCCACAATCATTTGTGTAAAGAAGATCTGATTAACAAAGAGCATGGTTCCAAATGCCATCTCTCTGACAGACAATGTTGTTCTGAGGTCACAGTGTCTGCCCAGTTATGCATTTGGGAACACTGAAACCTGAATGACTTTAGACACACATTCACATCCCTGCTGATTAATGAGTAGCTACGATTGGCCCTACTTGTGAGGTGCATCTGCAGTTAAAGAATGACTGGGGTTTGTGGGGTTTTTGGAGCTGCACTCGTGCATTTGAGTGCAGTGCAAGTGTACTCCTTGGCTGGTAAATTGTTCCTAGTCTCAGTGAATGGAGGATTCCATTGGTGAGCACACCAAGAGGAGGAAGCTGAGCAGACCCAAAAAGGCTGCTGCAGATGTTGATCTGGCCGTGGTGTCAGAAGGTTTCATCTTGTTCTTTCCCAAGTTATTCATTATTTAGGACTCTCAGAAGGTCTGTGCTGAGATAAGCATTTCACTGTCATTTGCTTTGTGATAAGCAGTACAAGACAATGTCTGTTACTGGAGAGCCCATATTTTCTTGTTGTGCAGTTCTCTGTGCTTCAAACAGAAACAGAAGTTTGTGCTCTGAGGGCCTCCCTCTGCCGCAGGCATGGTAGAAAGAAAATTAAAGAAGCCTGTGTCTACATGCACATATTTCTGTCAACAAGACTGTGTCAGCTAGAAAACTATTCACTGGTTTCTCTTCTTTGTATGGTGTAGTTTTGTGATTTACTCCAGTTTTGTTAGTTGATGACAGAAAAAATAATCCCCATGTAAGATAGTTTACCATATCTGACAAAGTTACTGGCTGTTTTTTCCCCTTATGAAATTACAGGTAAAAGGAAAGATGGGAATGATGGCATTGCTCAAACTGATCATTTGACTGAGTCCCTAGATTAGGTTGGTTCCCTGTGAGGTGAATGGATTAAGACAATCCAACTGAGTGAATATCAGTTGAGAGATGTACTGAAAATATTCTCTGAATATGTCCCTCTTTTTCCATCGACATTAAAGGGAAGCAAAGCTCCTATTTCAGATACTTCAGGGAGGTGCCTAACTCTAGTTTGTGTAGCTTGAGAGAGTTGTTGAATGGTCAAAACAACGCATTTTCGTGTGGAATGAGAAGAGAAGAAAAACGGTGTTGACACGTCATAAACGCTTCCAAAAGAATCCTTCTATAATTTCTTTGCAAAATATTTTTAATAACTGATTGAAGATAATTAAATTGTGTCTATTGTATAATGTTTGCTAGATAGTTTAAACCTTTGTTTTCAACTTTTAACGTCTTTGTGGTAGAGACACTAATAACTTTAGCAAAAGCACACTTGACATTTTTATATAAATGTTTTGCAAATAGCTTGAATTTTGCATTCCTCTGAATTAACCTAGCAAAGAAGTCACTCAGGTTATTTGGTAAGAGGAGAGTGATTGTTCTGGGGATGGAGTGATCAAGGCATTTTGCTGACTGGCCAAATTCATTACTCTGGAGGAATACTGCCAGAGAACCAGGGTGCAGGGTGTCACCTCACAGCTGTAACTCATTATCTTAGTGCCTGTTTAAGAAGAAAAATGTTACAAAGAAGAAAAATGTTAAATCTCTTTTTTTGGTTTTCCTTCCTTGCTCTGCAGCTGAAATGTAGTTGAAAGGTATTGTCTGCTTCTTAAACTGGGATGGAATATTTGTCTGGGCAGGTGCAAAAAATGTTTTTATTTACTCTGCCTTCCCTCTGTGCTATGTGCTGCGTGGAACCTGTACATCAATTTAAGGGTTGTGTTGCTGCATTCACACCTTGTGCCTTTGCAAGAAACAGGGTTTATCTCCTCAAGGGCAGAGCTTAGATGGTGTAATCCCAGCTCTTCAAAAGCATAAGCAGATTGATGTATGACTGCATGTACAGACTTGCATGTGCATAACCTCAGTCTTCTTTCTGATGCTGTATAAAGTACTGTAGAAAATGTGAAATGTGCTTTTGGATTTGAAATTTGAAATGTTTTCATGGGGAAACATTAGACCTAAAATGGCACTTGTGTTTTCAGCCAAGCCGTGCTGGTGGACCGGACCATGTACATTGCAGGGCAGATAGGGCTGGAGCCTTCCACTGGGCAGCTTGTCTCTGGAGGGGCAAAGGAGGAAGCCAAGCAGGTAAGAACTCTTCAGTAATGAGCTTGTAGTGGAGTTGGCATGTGTCTAATTAAAAGTGGAATTGTGAGAAACTGAGGAGACTAAAGAGCACATTGCATCCTCCAGATGGGGGAAAAGCAGGAGGAAGTAATTCCATCTTAACTAATGCTGTCACTTTTCCAACAACTTGGAAAACTTGGAGGTCAGGCTAGAAATCTGTTTCACGTAGGAAGGTATGAAAGAATCAGTGTTTGAAGCAAAGGTTCGCACCCCAATAAAAACCCTGCTTGAGTCAGGGAAAGTTTTACTCCCCCAGCAGCAAAGAGGTGGAGTGAGATAACAGGATGAGATGGAGCTGTGTCATGCATTTACATCTAATGAATGGATGGTTTAACATTTATTAGATGCTCCCTTTTATTAATTTTTATTTAAGTCAGTCTTGTTTTAACAGTTGAGGTTTTGCTGGTTGAACTTAGAGTAAAACATGGATTCAGCCAAGTCACAAGTTATATTTACATTCTTACATAAATATAGCCCAGCTAATAGCTAAAATATTTTTGTTTCATTTTTCTTTAGGCTCTAAAAAACATGGGAGAAATCCTGAAAGCTGCAGGCTGTGACTATGGCAATGGTAAGTTCTGCTGTGACTCTGGCAAACAGGTAGTTGTTTTTACCTGAATTAAAATATTGAAAAATCAAGTGACCTTTAAAAAAAAAAAAAAAAGGCAAAAAGCTATTTGCTAAACATTCAGTTGTTACCAGTAGTTGGAAGAAACAAAAGAAATTGTGAATTTAGGTTAAAAAAAATACAATAAATTAATCTACATGCAGGTCTTTGAAGTGGGTATCAATGGAACACTGTCTTTCACCAAAAATTTCTGGCAATGGTACTGATATTTTAATTCCAAATGAGGAATCTCAGGTACAGACAATGTTGCAATGACTACAGACATTTTAAGCATCCTAGGCTTTGCTCCAGGTGAAAGCAGGTTTGTATCTGTGCTGTTAATATTCTAGGCACTCTCAATACTTTTTGGGTGGAGGACTCTACTGGTGAAGCCACACCAGGATTAATGCTGGGTTAGGCAGTCCTGGGAAAAAAAATTCCAGCACAGAGTATATTTTCAGACCTTCCATGAACTTTTTTTTCTGGCAGCAGATATTATATATAAGTTATTGCCAACAGCTGGCTTACAACAGATATTTTAATTGATCTGCTTATCAGTTCAGTGCCTCTTGGGAGAATTTGGCTTTTTCAGAGCTAGTCAGGAATAGCTTCATCCTGAAAGTTTTATTACATACTAGGTGCTCAGATTTTTTTAGGTGGTTCCTTAGGTTGTAGCTCCAATGGTCAATATTGCAGAACTTTTCAAAATGTTTAGAATACTTGAGAGAAATGTATGAAATAAAAGCAAGAAATGCACTAAAGTTTTTCAATTTTTTAATGCAAGTCAGAGGTATAAAATAACTGCACTTACATAATTTCTAGTTGTGAAGACTACAGTTTTGATGGCAGACATGAAGGACTACAATGATATTAATGATGTTTACAAACAATGTAAGTAGATATTTTGCTTGTGTTTTACCATTATGGCTTGTGGAACAAATTATGTTCATGGTAGTCAAAAGTGTTTTAATGACTCAGATGATGTAGTTCCATATTCTTTGAAATTTCTGTAGAAATTTTTTAAAAAATTTAATTTTCAAGTATCAGATCAAGCAGAGCCTAATTTCATGTGGATTTTTATTCTACCTTTCCACTAACTAACTCACTGTCCTGTGAAGATGAGCTCCTGCTATCCCTACAGGCTGGTCTTCTTTGCCTCTTACCTTGCTTGCTGTTCTGCTGTTCTGGCTATAATTCTACTGTAGGCTGCCTTCAAATGCTGAATTTCAGATTTTATATCTCCATTTCTTTTAAGTCTATACCTTTGAACAATTTGAGGGTCTTTGCTAGGGGACAGGGCTCTTTCTTATACAAGGATGAGCCATGCTGCTTCCCTTGAAGAAAAAAGAGAACAATGCTTGGTCAACAAAAGTGAACGTAGACTGAAATAGGTGATTCCAACGAGACATGTTGTGCAGAATAATTTGGGACAATTTGCATGAGCTCCTTATTGATATAGCTTTGGCTTTTAATTAGATAGCAACATCTGGTCTTGAATGAAGTCTCATTGATAAGTAAGTAACACAGTCTCCTACTTGTCAAAATGCACTGGGGGGTGTGTGTGCTTAAGCAGGGCAAAACCAGACCAGCTGCATGCTTAGTTGCCTGGAGTTTGAGAAAACAGTTGCTGCTGTTCTCTCATTGTGAGTTATTATCTCAATGCAGGACCCCTACATTCCATTATTAACAGTTTTGTGGTAATTGTCACTAGTAAAACTTTGGCTTCATTATGCAAATGTCTTGGAGGTGTTCAGTCAGGTTGGATGGGACTTTGAGCAATCTGATATAGTGAAAGATGTTCTTGGCTGTGGCATGGTGGTGAATTGGGCTATGTGATCTTTAAAGGTTCCTTCCAACCTGAACTATTCTAATATTCCAGAAATTCAGCTCTTATATCTTTACCACTACCCTTCCCCATGCACCCCTTTTCTAATATCTGTGATTGTCAGATCTAAATGGGACCATATCAAGGGCCTATTTTTCCTCTGTTTTCCTTTGATAGGAGTAAGGTTGGACTCCTGGTGACTTTATGTGAATCTGGGATCTTTGCTCATGACTCTTTTGGCAGGGGCCTATTTATCTCTTCTGCTGTTTCTGTGAAAGAGCCATCTCCCACTCCCGGGTGTTTGAAACTGGATGATCGCCATTCTTATTTAATCATCCTTTTTCAGCCAAGTTGGTGTTAAGGCCCTGCAGTGTCAGCAGAATACAAGTTGTCACTGGCCACCAGGTCACAACTGCAGCTGACTGCTTGGGGATGAGTGCTGGCTTGCTGAGATTAAGAGCAGTCACCAAAACACAAAAAAAAACCAAGGGGGAAATGACAGCTGGCATAGAAGTCTTGTAGCCTTGAACCTGAAACTGTTCCAATGATTTCATTTTATACAGATTACTTTATCAAGCCAAGGTTAGTGATTGCTGGATGTTTCTGTTTAAATTACAGTTTTCAAGGCAAACTTCCCAGCCAGAGCAGCCTATCAAGTTGCTGCTTTGCCCAGAGTAAGTGTCACTTTTCTATCTACAAAAAACCCCCAAATTTTCTGGAATACCTTACTACTGAAGCATTCTGACAGCTTTTCTAATTCTGAAATAGCTTTGATTTCAATTATTTTAATAAAGACTCTTAATTAGTTTCTTTTTTAAGTATACCATTGTTATTCCCACACATTGTCAGAGATCTGAATTTGAGATACATATTTCTTTATGGTGGAAGATAGATAAAACATTAGAAATAAAGGGTTATGGTACTTGAGTAAGCATAAATTGAATTTACAATATTACTGAACATTGCTAAATCAGTAATACAACTGTCAGAAATATAATCTCTCTCAAATGTTACTTCTGTTTTTTCTGAAGTTGTGTTTTTCATCCAATTGCTTTATAAAATAGATACATTAAATTCCTAATATGTTTCTTCATTGTTTTGTCACAGGGGGCCAGAGTTGAGATTGAAGCTATTGCCATTCAGGGACCTCTCCAAGATGCTTCAGCATGACTATAAGTAGAGACTGGATATCTTACAATGACAGTGTTAGATTTAGTTAATACTTCTCCCTTATATCTGATTCCTACAGCTGACTTACAGCAGTTACACACAGTTGAAATCAGTAAACTTACTGAGGAAAGGTGCTTTCTTCAGGACTTGCAGTGAGTTCTCTGCCGGCAAACCCTGACAAGTGCCTGAGTCCTGCTAAAATCAGCTGAGCCAGCTTGCAGGACAGGACCTGCCCTTTGTGGAGGTGACTGGATATTCAAGTGTTAAGGTGCATACCTGGGTGAAGGTGTTAGAGTTACGCTATGGGTGATCTGGACACGGAAAACTATACTGATTTGTAATAGTAGGTTTTTAGTAAAAAATTTTAAATCAGAAGAAAATGACAGAAATGAGAAAACAGAACACTTGAATTGCTTAGCATACATCTTCACTTCTGAGGAATTTTACTGTATTTGCTTCTGAATTTTCTTAACCTCTTTCTTTACATAATAGATTACTGTTGGGACTCAGATTTTTTCATACGTAAGCAACTGCTTAACAAAGTTAATATTAATTTCAGAAAGAAGAAAATATGATTTTCTGAAGTGGTACCTTTATAAATCAGATGAAAATGAATATCTACATCTAACCTTTCTCATTATATTTTTCATAGCAATTCAACTTTGACTGTTTTGATTTTTAAAAAACAATAGAAAAATTAAAAAATGTTTAATGATAATAAAATATAATTGCAACTGCAAAAATTTGTTTGTCTATTATGGGAACAAACTTTTCTTTTCCTGATTGTGGTTTGATACTCCATTACAAAAAAAAGTATCCAGCTTGCTTATTCAATAACAAATTTGAACCAAAAGAATAGGCTTACCTACATCCTAATAGCTAAAGATTAAATTCTCCAGGACAGGAAGCTTTCAGCTACCATCATTACAGTTCTTGTAATTTTTTTCCTCTGCCATTCAGGTCAGAAGCATCAGTTTGATGGGGTGATTAAGCAATATTGAGAAATCCAACTGGTGATGATAGTAACTTATCCTATCCCTCTCTATTGATCTTCTGTCAAGCAGAAATGGATACTGTGAGAACAGTCACCACCTTACCAGTCCTAGATTTGATGTGAAACAGCCATTCCTTCTTTTCACTGAGCGTATAAGTTGTACCATTATAGCAAAAAGATTCATAATGAGGTTGTCACAGCAAATATGTGCAGATATAAGGATTCTTTATAGTATTACCTTGCTTTCTCTGGGAGATAATTATTTTTATTAGAAGCAAGATAATGCCTTTGTTATTTCAAACAGCAAACTTCCAAACAGCCTTTGAAAAATGCCAGATTTTTCCCTAAATAAACTTCCTGTACATAAACTGTGATTAGTTTTTGCTGCTATACTTGTTCTGTCTCCTTGGCTGTACTAATAAGGCATCTTATGCTCTATAACTCTGACTCCATGAGCAGTCCCACCTAAGAAAAAACGTGGTCACACGTGTTAGGAAGGAGTTAGTACTAATATGGCAATGATTTTCTAGGAAACATAAAGCAGATGGTCTTCATTTTGTCAATTAATAATAATTAAAAATAATGTAATTGAATGGAGTTACATTTAAACTTTTAAATGGACTTTAATTCCTAATTTATATTTAGATTTCTCTGTTACAGCTTTGTTCAGGTGTAATTACGTGGTTGGGATCTATTTCATTGATTTGTAGGAGATTTAGTTCAAGTTCACTGTAAATCAGCTGATTTCAATTGTTTTGAACCTGAGCTGTGTTCAGCCTTTTATAACCACAGTGGTTATCCCTTCTTACTGCTCACTGCCTTCCTCCCTGCGTCCCGCAGCCTTTGTGCCCACCTCGAACCCAACACCAGATGGCACCTGCGGTATTTCTGTGCCTTGGCCGGTAAAATCCATTACAGCACTCCTTGAGACTTCGCTGCTAGGAGAGTGAATGCACCATTGCTCTCCACAGCAAGGGACAGTCTGAGACTGAGATGTAAATGAAACACCTGGAAAAAGTTCCATGCTGGATGCAGCTAACAAGGCAGAACATACTGCTTCCATTAAGTGTTTTTATCAGTAAGTAGGTGCCATTCTGCAAAAACTCAAGAAATTCCCTTTTAGCCTTATGCTTCTTCAGGTGAAGACAGTCGTAGTTTTTAGACTTTTTTAGACTATATATTTAAATCAAAGCCATTCAAGACATTTTCTTGATATGTATTCTTCTGGTACAGGAAGTCTAGAATAACTGAAATAAACTCTCTTATTTACAGCTCTAACATAGTAGTTTTCAAAATAAAAAAATCAGCCTTCCACAGAGAAGTGTAATACATTTATTTTATTTAAGCAGGGTTATATTATTTGATTCTATTCTTTAAAAAAAAAAGGCCAACACCTATAATTCTCCAATATGAAAAGCCTATCTCTTAGGTCTTAATTTGTACACTACTAAGTACATAGACATTTAACAAATCCAGTTTTAAATAGAGGTATGTTAAAAATGGGTTTTTTCCTTTGCTGGACTGAGCTGCATGCACAATACAAAGTTGCAATTCATCTTGTGGCATCCTGATTTCAGCATTTAAAAATCTGTTTCTATCACATGTAACTAAAAAACCACAGCAAAACACCTGTTCTCTTTCTGTGAAAGTAAAACAATGTGTAAAGTACTGAAATGTGCATGTTCTACCAGGTGTTTCTTCTAGTAAGACTCATTCTTCTTTAAATGATTATATTCTCTACAGATTAAACAATGCAAAAATAAATTTCAGTACCTAGTTTTAATGAAACTGCGTTCTCTTAAACCACATAAACTGCCCCAGTCTTCTTCTACCAGCACTTGCTCTTGCTGCAGTGTTTACCTAAAAGCAGCTCCTCATTGAGTGAAAGAGCCAACCCCAGCCAGCCAGATGGGCAGGGATCTTCTGAGACCCTACAGTGTGTGTATGTATCTGCACAGAGCTGACAGGGTGCAAATTTAACTCTTCTAGGGCTGTGTTTATAGGTAATTAGAAAGAAATTTCTACTTTCTAAGTTTCCAGAACTTTCTTGTTAGCTTGGAAATGTTGTTCTTTCAAGTGCACTGCCCAGCCCTCCCTTCTGTGAGGAATGGTTACTTCTACCTTGGATGAAGTTGAGGGCTGAAGATTGTCTAGCTTTGATAAATTGCAAAACAATCATCAAAAATGCTTGACTGTATTTAAAAAAAAAAAAAAAATTATGCTGATAAGGTCTGGAGGTGTATCCTATAAACACAAATATTTCAGCATATGCTCCTTTTTCCAGCCTTTAACAGGAGAAAGCTCTTTGACAGACCAATTAAATTTGCATAGTAGGGCCATCCATTTTCTCAGGGCAGGAGTGTTCAGCATATTTTTTCATATTTTATACCCTCATTTCATATATCAAAAAGCACATTTGGATGATTTAGGTGATTTAACTTTTCATGTTTAACATAGATAGTATCAAGCATACTTCCTCTTTAGGAAAGGAAAAAGATAATTCGCCTGTTATGATTATGGATTATGTAAGGATGAAGATGATTGAGAAGGACTGCTACTGTTGAGTCACTGGTTTATATTCCTCTTGTTTTCATCTGCATTGCTTAATGGCCTGAAGAGGCTGAACAGTGAGGAAGAACATACATGGTCACCTGTCTTCCTTGTTACAACAGTGGTAGAGTGACTCTGAGGTGAGCAAGTCATTTTGACTCCCTTGTATCTTCACATTTTATTTCCAAGCGCAGTCTCCTCTGTTGCTATGAATACTATCGATTTCTGTCACAGAGCTCTTCTTGGTTTATGCTTAAAAATAGTTCAATGCTTGCCAGACTGCAGTTCATGATCTTGCCAGTAGTCAGCTTGTCTCTGCCGATTTTATCTCCTGTGTTTTGGAGTGGGGCTGTGCTGGTGGCTGAACTGAATTCCCAGCTCACAGGAAGAAATCAGCCATGAGATGCAGCTGAAGATGGAAGTGCTTGGGGCATCCTGGAACATGGCTGTACACCCAGCCCAGTTCCATGTCACTTTGGGGTGACATTCTGCTCAGTACCTGTTCCCCCACTCCTCAGCTCTTGAAAGTGCATGGTGTTGTTTTTCATGGCTTCTTTTCATGGAATGGTTTGAGTATGTAGATAAAAACATTGACTAATTCTGTTTGAATTTTTGATGCTCACTTTAATGTCAGTAGATTTTTTTAATAGAACTAGCAGCTCGTTTTAGCTTCTCTATTACAGAAAAACTAAAAAATAAATTAAAAGTGACATCCACCTAGCAAAACTCCCTAAAAAAAAAAGGTATGCATTTGGGTTTTAAAAGTTTGTGGTGTTGCCTGCAGGAAGTTGACATTAAATGAAACTGACAAGTTCATAAGAATGCTGCTAAGCAGAAAACCTTGGATTTAGTGTTACAGCCAAGAGCTATCATCTTATACAAAAGGTTAATAGGCCAAGGATATCAATTAGATTACTTAATACAAACCAGAGTCAGCTGGAGTCAGACGTGTACATGCAGTATGAAATTATCTCTTAGAGGGGATTTGTCTAATTTGCTGGTGACAGTTAGGATTTTTGTTAAGTCCTATTATACAATAAAGCTAGTAAAAGGGCAATATTGTGCTTGCCATTTTTAGGTAACTGACCTTTTCTCCATTTCCTACATCCTTATGCCAGAGATCTTGTAAACACAGTCCCCAGCAATGTATTACAGGGAGTCCCTTTGCACAGGACAGAGCGTCAAGCTGTGCCAGCAGAGGTTCAGGCTGAGCATCAGGAGGAATTTCTTCACGGAAAAGGGTTGTCAAACATTGGAATGGACTGCCCAGAGAGGTGGTGGAGTCACCATCTCTGGATGAGAAAGGACTGGACGTGGCACTTACTGCCATGGTCTAGTTGACAAGGCGGTCTTCAGTCAACATTTTGACTCAAGTAACTTAGAAGTGTTTTCCAACCTAATTGATTCTGTGATCCTGCAACATTCACCACCAGAACAACTTTCTACTCTTTATCTGACCCAAAACACAAATCCTATCCAGGGCCTGTTTTCACAGGAAATTTGTTTGAAAGTATTGCCATTCAGCTTCATCTCTGCAATGATTATTTAGCATTTTGGAAAAGAACCCAGACAGTCCCTGATAGCATATTTCTCCAGGAGGACAGCACTCCAGGGCAATATAATAGATAACTTCTTCTTTGGAAACAGGCTTGTATTTGCCACTTAGACAGGTTTGTATTTTCTCTCTTAGAAGTCTATTCTAGAAGCCACAAATGCATATGAGGAGAGCTACACAGCTAAAGAGAGGTTATTACTGGCCATGAATGTTAACAGCTGTGAAGTTATCTTCTAGGATTTATACAACTAAAACAACCCACTCAGTTAAAAATGACCCCTGTATTGTAATACAATCCCTTCAATAAATTTGAGTTTAAAAATGGGGAGTGAGCAGCACACAGCTGGATCCTGGACACTGCACTCTGTTATTTTCTATTTTCTGGAAAACTCCCCTCTGCATTTAGTTAGAGCTTGGTAAATTTCCTCTCCCAGTCCTCTATGTGCTGTACACTTCAGCAGCTGCCTACATTGGTAGTCCAGGCACTCAGAGGAACTGCCTACATACAATCATTTAAAGAGAAAAAAGCTACACTCTGTTCTTCATGCTATAAAATGTTGGTTGAAGGTTTGTACAATTTGAAGCCAGTTAATCTGAACCTGGGAAAAGCTCTTAATTGAAAAAGGAATGATCATACTGCTGTTGGAAAATTATGCTGGTGTATGTAGAAGACACTCTGTGGCAGGGAGGTGAAAGTTTGAGTATTTCAAACACTTGAAGTCTTGGCAGCTTGACTTCAAAAAATCTGTATTATATAAAACTTTTTCTGATGCCTCCTACTCATGTGTCTGTAGCTTGTGGTTCAATCCATAAAAGCCTTTATATTTTCCCAACCCAATAAAATTTTAAAATATTCATGTGAACAGAAGAGCAGGCCCAAGAAGAGGACGTTCATTGAGACATAACTTCTATTCCTTGTTATTAGCTGTCTCTGAAACACATGGAAAAAATTAATTTAGCAATTAATTGAAGGTATAAATTGATATTCACGAAATCTGACAGGAACGCAAAGTGAAAGTTCCCTGGAAGTATCACAGGATGAAGGGGATATATGCTCTTCTCCCAAATCTGTAGGAATGTTCTGTGTGGACCTAAAAGCAACCACTGGTTCTGCTTCCTCTTCCCCCATCCCATTCATACCCATGTCACAGACATTAACATCATCTCCTTAATGTCACAGACATTAACATCACCTCTGTGAGTCACTGCTACAGTCTCGAGCTCCTCCTCACCCTGCTGCCTTTTCTCTTAACAACTTTTGAAATCACTACATCCTTCCAGTCAGATTTGACAGAGGCAGACATTTCATGGACAGTAAATCCTAAGCAAGGACAAGAGACAAAGGGCACAAATTGAAGTACAGTGTATTACCTTTAAATACAAGATTTTTTTTATTTTTTCTGTAAGGACAGTTGAGTTATGGGAATAGGCTGCCCACAGTTGATGGAGTCTCCACCCCTGGGGATTCAAAACCCAGCAGGACAACCTGTTCCTGCTTGAGCAGGACTACACAAGCTCCAGAGGTATTTTTCTACCTCAGCTATTCCATGACAAAGTATGGCTGAGGAACTGTGTCCAGCCCGTGAAGCTACTGTTGGCCATCAGCAGCTGAGAAGCTCTGGGGCTCACTTGACAGCTAAAAGACATTGCCCAAGGGGGTGTCTGGCTGGCTGAAATCACAGTGTCTGGCCATCCCAGCTCAAAGTACTCCTTTCCCAGCTAGAAGACTTGGCAAGGAACATGAGAATGTGGGACTTCCTCACATGAATTGTGATGTTCCATGAGGGTGGGTAAGGAACACAGGAAAGGTGGGAAGTTTTGCATGGGAATGAAGGTGACCAATGAAAGCCATCCAACTGCAGTGATTCTCTGTGACTAAGAAGATTGTTAATATAACATGAAAAAAGCCAACTCCCTTTAAAGGGACATG
>VYZP01031321.1:0-11896 GCA_013400635.1 Hypocryptadius cinnamomeus | reverse complement strand
TCTCTTTTGAGGCCCTTTTTTTTTTTTTTTTTTTGAACTAGGATCAGCTTGTATCCTCTTAGTCAAAGCCTCCTAGAGACAAAGCTGTGAATGTTTTTGATGTCTCTCAAAGTAAGAATTTTTCCATTCCCTTAAGCAGTCTTGCTTTCCTGCCCAGAATCTTGCTTTATTTCTCCAATATCCTTTCAAGATGGAAGAATTGCTCCCTTACACAACAGAATCCCAGGTTTAAGTGGCCACTGTTCCGTTCTTAGCATTGTTTGCTCCTCTTGCCTGCAGCTGTTCTCTGAGCTGGGTCAGTGCACTCCCATCATCTGAAATGCATTACAGAGAGAGAAGCAGGGCTGCTCTTTCTGCTCCCTTACAAAACTGTTGGGGAGAATACTGTCAAAGCAGGCAAATGCAGGAAGAATTTCAATAAAGCTGTGATCATCACTGGGTGAAATTTCTGGTAATGTTCAAGGCCAAGCTGGATGGAGCCCTGACCAACCTGATCTAATGGGTGGCATCCCTGCTCATGGCAGGAGGGTTGAAACTAGGTGATCTTTAAGGTCCATTCCAACCCAAGCCTCTCCATGGTTCTCTTACTCTTCAGGAACAGGAAGATGTTCTTTGAGGTATCCTAGAATCAAGTTAAGTGCTTTGCTGAATTCACAGCACAGAGAGATGATTCTTTGCAAAAGCATAAGAGCTTTTAAAAAGGACATCATTTTAAGACATTAAAAACAAGTTGATTGATTAAACTTGTTTTGTCTTCATAGACAAAGCTATATGGCATTAAAGATCCTGCAAAAGAACAGTTGTTAATGGCCAACAACTGCTTGTCTTCATAGGCTAGCTTAAAAAGTGACAATCTGTAAAGATGAGCAACTGTCAAACATGAAAATTAAAGGGAGGTGAGCTTTTTTTTTTTTTTTAATCACTGCTGATCTAATTTTACTTGGGTAATCACAAGGTCATAAAGGCACATAAGCCTTGACCAAACTGCTTGACCACCACCCAATTTGTCTTAAGACTGCAGTGCTTGTGCTGAAAATCATTCCCCTTAGCCCCCTGGCAGGAGCATAAGCAGCAGTGCAGCACGCTGGCTTGCCCTAAGGCTGTGGCACACAGCATTGGGAAGGAACCAAAGACTGCTCACCCCAGGTGCAAGGGGCTCCTTTGGAAGTCATGAAAGACACTGGTGTAAGGTATCTGCCACCCTTTCTGCTGAAGCTGCTCTCTTCTGAATTACAGCAATACTCGCTAGCCCAGAGAGATTCTGAGCATGACTAAGTACGCCGGTGATCAGGAGGGAGGGGAGAGGGAGAAGGTGATTCCAGCTATTGCAATAACGTTTGCTGGGGGAAAGGGGGAGCTGCATTGCCTGCTCATCCTTTTCCACATTCCAGCAATACTACAGGGTAACCTGTGGCAGTGGAATCACCATCCCTGGAGGTGTTCAAAAAACTGTGGAAGGAGCACTTAGGGACAAGATTTAATGGTGGACCTGGCAGCACTGAGTTAACAGTTGGACTCAATGATCTTTTCCAACCTAAATGATTCTGTGAATATAATTCTGCCTTCTGGGACATGTGAACACCTTACATGATAGACTCAAGTGTGAGGTTCTTAGTAAATGTGGAGGAAGAAGAAGAAGAAATAACTTTTGTAGCAAGACTGTCGTGACAGAATTTTGACCATAATCTCAAAGTCTGCTAGAGGGATAATCTTATCCCCCTGAATTTTTGTCTTCACTGGTGTGACAGTTTTCCAGAGGAACTTTATTTGGCCTGTGACTTTTCCTTACCACCCTGAGACTGAATATGCTGTGTAATGTGCTTTCATCACAGCACCACACTGCTGATTGCAGCTGATAAGGAGAACAAGGGGATCTAAAATGACTAAAGTAGCATTAAGGCTTAGCTCACAAAGACAAGCCTGCAAATAATAATGAGCAGAGTCATGACTTTAACAAAGGTTTTTTTATTTTCCAAGACTGCATGTTACAGTCTACCATTCTTCCCAAAGAGGGAAAAGTTATCACTGATAAGGCTTGTGTATTATATAAAGATCACCCATGTAAAAAGCATGACTTCCAATTGGTTGCTTCCAAAAATGTCTTTTACTGTAAAGTATTTTTGACTCTCTTGTGTAAAAATGCAGAAAGCAGCTGTATGCCTACAGGGGAATAACAAGATATGCTCCATAAGGACAGGACAGTCTTTGCTGTCTCTTAAACAATAACCCATGTGGTCCTTCCCTCCTCTGTCAACGTACCTATCTCTGTCGCTGCTGCACTATCCACAGCTTCTCCTGTTTCTTCTTCTTTTGTTTCAGGCCCTTCACTTACTGTCTCACTGAGCAGCTCAGTTTCCACCTGTTCTCCCGTCTCACCTGGGAATGGTAACCATGGAGATCAAATTAGGATCCACTAAAAAAACCACCAAGAGCCCCAGCTCCTTTCTGTAAACCTGATTTTGCTTTGTAACCTCTCCAATGCCTGTTATCAAGGTACCCCCTGAATGAACCCAGAGAACAAACGGGAAAACAAACACTTTTCATCATCCAGCTGAAATATGGTTGCCTCATGCCCATGAAGTTCTCCTAATGCTTTCACAAAATCCCCTTGATGTTGTATCCAAAGGAAATCATGAGTACTATTTCCGCTCAAATTATTTTTTCCTGGATTTTATTTCATAGATGTGCAGTTTTATTTGCAATTGGAACAAAACAGAAATGGAAAACATGATAACATGCAAGTCTGGCTGAAACCCTGCTTTCCCAGGGAAGCTGCAGCCTAACTCATTTCCTCCCATAGCTATGGAAGCACAAAGGGAAAGCAAAACAAATGCTAAGTATCACATGTAGCATAGCACAAAAATAGAAAATTCCTTCTTCATCAGATGCCTCTGGGAAGAGAATGCACACAAGTTAAGGTATTCCTTCTACCTTGGATATAATAGGAGCAAAACTCTTTTCCCCAAAAGCTTCTTTCATTTGCCCTGCACACATCACTTGGTGCTAGAAGCCCCACAACTCATCTTCAGACAGACAGACAACTGTAAACATGTTTCCACTGATGAGATGTGACAGAACAAGGTCCAGGGTGTGCTGCTCTGCCTCTGGCACTGCCCTAAGGCTTAGATATGGTGAATAATGAAATTGGAGTTTGCAGCTGGGCAGGATGTGTGTTTAACAGGTGAGCACCCTGTCATTTATGGCTTACATAAAACAAAACTTTATTCCAAAGGATAGATGATTATGTAGAGGACAAAATTCCTTCATGAAGAGACACGGGAGAGGACAAAGCAATCCAACAACCATGCTCAGCTACAAAGGATGAACAAAGAAGGAGATCCATAGAGCCAGTTCAGAGACAAGCAGCGCAAAGCCACAGGAGTAGTGGCAGTGTGTGTAACTGGCTCTGGACTTGACATGGATCAGTCCTTCTGCACCTCGCACTTCTTCAAGGCCAAAGAGGAGTGAGGATGGCTCCCTGCAGAGAAATACTCCTCATGTGCTTCACCTGCTTATTCCCTGAAGAAGAGCTACCCCAGGAATGCATCTGATTCCTTACTGAGCTACTTTGTACCTTTTAGGAGAAATTTGATTCCTCCTGTGAAGTGTTCATCTTCTCTAAGTGCAGTCCACGTCCTCTGGGCACTAACCCAAGGAGGACCATAGCCTGCAATTCCCAGGAAGGAGCACACCTCCTGCTAAAGGTCCCTCCACAGCACCTGGAAATCCCTGTCACCTCAGACACCATTGCTTCCTCACACAGTCTCTCTCCCCACCTAGTCATCACCAAGCATTGGTGCAAAGACAGCCCTATATCTCTCCACTACTGCTTCTATTCTGCTTGTCTTGTAGCCAAGCTCCTAGGACACACTGGACATGCCAAGTGTGCATCAAAGAGATGCTTTTTTTCTACATCCAGCCTCATGTGTGCAAGGACAGTTGACACATAATTAATAATTAGTAATTTATAATTTAATATTTAGTACATGTGACTAAGTAATTGAGTCACTGGGCTGTGCAAATATTAAGGAATGTGTCTGAGCTACCCAGAGACACAGTGTTTTAAATTAGGGGTATGGTGGGACATTTTACCTGCTAAGAACAAAAAAAGGACATAAAATGAAATAGCAGAGGTGGAAATGCTGATTAAATTTATTACAGCTTGGACTTGTAAACCCAAGGCTTCCCCAGCCACATTCTTGTATGCCTCACATCATACAGACTCCCTGGACCAAATTTTGACTGCAGAAGCTCATTTGAGGCTCTTAGTAAAGCCAAAAGGACCCACACAGAAGTCTCTGGAGGCAAATTTTGGTCTCCTGAATTTATGAAAGCACAAATATTACCCTCAATGAGATGCTCCTCTTCAGTAATATGTACTTTCTCAACGACTTCCACTACAGAGCTGTCACTGCCCTCTACCAGCCCACTGTCCTCTGCTGGTCCTGGAGATGGTGCCCCAGCATATTCTCCTGGCGCTGGCGGTGGGGGCTCCCGGCTCTCCTCTCGCCACACAGAGGGCAGCTCGGAGCTCTCCTCCTCTCCTGCAGGCAGGGGCTCGGTGCCCTCTGGCTCCTCCCTTTTACTGACCGACTCCGTCTTCCCCTCCGCGTTCAGGATCGCGGCTGGAGCCTCCTCTCCCGGCAGCAGCTCTCCCGGGTTGCTCTCCTCAGAGACAGGGCTCACACGCTCTGCTGGATCCAGCTGTGTGTGCTCAGCTACAGTTCCACGGTCATCTGCAGTCAGGGTGTTTGCACCTGAGGATGCTTTTGGTCACAGCAGGGCAAGGAAAGGAAAAAGAGAATTACAGATAATTGGTGAATGGGCACATAAACTGGATGACAACTAAACCCACAGTGAACCACACAAGCAGTACCTGACAAAGAGCTCCCTCCTGGCTAGGGAAAATGCTCCCTCACAGGTCTGCTGCATATCCACACATATCCAGTAGAGGATGATGCTAGTTTTACATTAAAAATAAGTTTTCATTTGATGCATATAATATATGAGGAGAGCAGACTTGTTTGCAAGTCAATGTTCTATTACATTTTCCCTTTTGAATCTGCAGTGTGCAGGTGATTTGCTGGTGATGGGACACTGCAAGGAAGCACCTTTTCCTGCCCCAAACCAAGCACAGCATCAATGTGTGTGGGGGAGTGTGAGGGAGCTGCTGTCCTGGGCTGAGTGTGAGAAGTTCTGGTAGTACCTTCAAGTGGACTGAATAAAACCCCTGAGAAGCCAGAGGATGAGCAGTGCTCACTTCTTAAAACAAAAACCACTTTGTCTTTTTCAGTACTAAACTACCATTCATACTATGATTTGTCTAATAAAAAATTCAACAACAGGAAGCCTAAAGAAATTAAAACTTCTGCTTCTTTCATCTTTCATCAACTTATTGGCTGGTAAAGCAATGGGTTTTAGCAGAAAAAATTTATGAATAAACAACTGACAAAATTACTTTGACAGGTATTTAAGCATAAAAGCTGAGGACTCAAAATGAGCCATACCTACCTATCAGACTGACTTACTAACATTTTAATGCAATTCGGTTTGACAGGATCTTGTACTTAACCTTTTCCTAAAGAATGTCAGGATGGACACCCGTGGTAATTCAAGCATGAAATCTGTTTATATAATAATTACAAAACTGGAAAAACTGTATTTTCTGAGAAAATGATGACTGCAGTGTCAAAGCCAGTAAGCAGAACCATATGATACTGTTCACAGATGAACACATCTGTACATGTTCACATAGACATAGATTAACAGGAAAAAAAGTAGTACACCCTGCTCTTAAAACATCTGCTTGAATACTGCTGACCTTAAAGTAAGCTTACAGTTCTTTTGTGACATTCAAACAAAACAGCTCCCCAGGAAGTGTCACCTTGTCAGCATGTGCCTACAGACCCAGGGGAGGATGGCTAAGCCAGAAGAGCAAGAACTGAGAATCTGGACTGTTGAGACAGACAGAAGGCAATTTTGACTATGAGACAGATAAAATCTCATTTGTCCCAGGAACTGTGAAACCATCCAAGTTCCGACCAACCCCTCCAAATCCGCAGTGGTACAGCAATTTATAATGCAACTCCAACAACAGGAGGCAAACTCAGCTATGGGTCTCTGACAACAGACTCCCCCCCACCAGGGCAAGACCCTGCCTCTGACAGCTGCCAGGGGCAGGGGAAAGGGCAGAGGGCCCCAGCCCACGGGGCTGAGTGTCAGTCTGTCAGGGGAATTCCTCTGCCAACCTGTTCAAGCCCCTTTTCAATCTGTTTACACTCAGTCTTCACTATACCCAATGGGAATGAGGGCTGCAGCCCACTTACATCCCCTGCAAAACACATCTTGGCTGGTTTTAAGCTTGCTGCTGGCCATTTCATCAAGTGGCAGTTCTTGCATTATGAGAAAGAGCAAATATATTTCCCTGTTTGCTTTCTCTGATCTCTGTCACACCTTGTCTTCCAAGCACTCCTTTTCCTAAAATGAAGCTCAAGGTGAAACAGATACCAAATCAGAATAAAAGTGAGTAAATGTTAAACTTAAGCTGCTCTAAGCAGTGATTAAAAAAGCAATGTATGCTCAGAGACCAGAAATTCAATGTTTTCACATTTTTATTTTTCATCCCTTTAGACACTTTTCATGCCTTCACCTTGCTCAGTGCCAGATGGACAGAGAGCATTGAAAGCCTACAGACAGAAACAAATGAGCCACGAAAATTAGCATTTTAATTATGTAGAATTTTAATTCATGTTAGCAGTAAAAGAAACAATTCAAATTTATTATTACTAAGAATCTCCTGCAGCTCCTATAATCATCAGCCCTATAACTTCCAGCTAGCCCTCTCTACATCAGAATGTTTTATATAAATTGGATTATAAAATACTGCCATGCAACACAAGATCTGCACTGCTGGAAATCCTGGAAGCATTCCTGTGCTCTCATCTGAAATGCAAAGAATTCCCTAATATGGAAAAAATAAATCCTCTCAGTAATCTGTTCAATATCTTTATCCCCAAGAAAAATGAACATATGTGGCAGTCAGCATTCCTAGGATTCCTTCTAGTTTTGTTTTATTTTTAAATTTAAAATTTTTATTTTCCCTGCTGTAGACTCTTTTAGCTGGAGAAACAAAGAAAAACACAGTGAATGTATGTGGGCCATGGCTACAGTATTTTCTCTTTGCCTTCTTTCCTTTTGGAAAAGCCTCAAAGTTTTATGAGTTACACATCAATGGAAGAAAATGAAATACATTTTCCTCTATTAACTTATTTAAAGAAGTTTTTTTTTTTCAAACTATCTTTTCTTATTAAAGTAAATTAGCAAATTGTTAACATATCTGGTTAGTAATTGCCAAATTAATGCAGATCTTTCAGCTGTAATTACAAACTCCATTTCATCCCTGCCATGACATTAGTGTATGTATTTAGTACATTTCATGACCTATCCTGTCATGAACGTGCTTTTATACAGAATAATTAAAATACTCAGAATAAATTCCTTCTGCTGTTTCTTTGAGCCCTTCAGTGCAGGTATCATTTAGTGGAGGATGGAAAGGCAGAGGAATTGGTACATTGACCAGGTGACCAGGACAGCAGGCACAGCATGAAGAGGTTTCTCCTGATACTTTCAGCAGATGTGTGCTGGCTCTGTGGTGGCACAGACAGTGCTGAGCCCACAGCCTGCTCTCCCCTCTGCAGTCACAAGCCACAGCAACACAACAACACACAGAATATAAACCCATGCAGGCAGAGTAACAACAACAGGTCATAACTCAAGAATATAGGAAAGAAATGCAGTAAAATGAAATGCAAACAACTGTTTTGGATCTGCCTTCGAGATGTATCTTTCTGGAGAGGACAATTCCTGTAACTGCAGCCTTCAGGTTCTTACTGAAGAGTTTCCAAAACCTCCTTGGAGCAAAGAGCTAAATATGATGAATATGGAAACAAAGTTTTGTTTTAGTTCTACTGAATAGCAAGGATATTCTTATGGAACATCCTGCAAATACACCTTGCTCACAAAATTAGTCTGCTGTGACTTGGGCCAATTAAAGCCACAGGAACATTGCCGATGCTGCATACTATGTCGGGATGGATTTTGTAAGAAAAAGGAAGGATAGTGGGGTCAAATATTATTGGTTCATTATTCTTTTAAAGAAGTGAAGAAAGGGCACTAGACTGGCAAGGTACTACACAAAAAGACCAACAGCAGGACGCATCTGGAAATTAAACAAACAAACAAAAAAAAGCCTGTGGAGCGGAAGGGACTTAGGCATTCATTCACAAGAAACACCAGTTTCGAAGCCATCACTCACGGGGCGCAGCTCCCTCCCCTCAGCGGGCAGAATTAAAAGCAGAGGAAAACCCGACGGGCTTCTGGCCCCGCGGGGTTTCTGTGAGACGGCGCCTTCCCCGCGACGGGACGGGACGGGACGGGAGCACCCTGAGAGCAGCGCGGCCCCGCACCCCCACAGAGCTCTGCGGGCTCCCCCGCCCGGCTCCCCCCGCCCCGCTCACCCGGCAGCGGCGGCGGCTCCTGAGGGCGGCTGCGGGCGCTGCTGGAGCAGCCCATGGCGGGGCCGGCGGGCNTCGGCCCTGGCCACCTGCCCCGGGGCGGATTCCTGCGCTGTGTCAGGGTGCCACAAGGTGTGAGTGGCAGCCGGCGGGAAGGGAGGGCAGGTCCGTGTGCCCCGGAGCTTAACGCTGGGGGTGTGCTCGTAAACCCCCTAACAAGCTTTGAGCCACGATGACATCGAGTAGAGGAGAGCCATACCCCGAGTAAGAGGGTCCAGCTCTGGGCAGCGGTATCAGACGGACTTGGAGGCCACGCCGATGTTTGGCGGTCCGTGAATGCGGCTGAGCTTGTGAACCTGAGACTGAGGGTGTGGGGTGTCTGTAGGGAACCCCAGAGCGGACCCGGGGAGAGCAGCAGCAGGGCTGGGATATCTGCAGTGGCTGTGTGTGGTTTGGGTATCCCGAGGGGTGTGCTCGTACACAGGAGCCGCAGCCCCGCTGCCAGCCCTGCCTGCACACAGGAACAGCTGCAGGATGCACCCGTGGGGCTGAGAGGGACAGACAGACCCCTGGGGTCTCAGCAACGCGGAGGCAAAAAGGAATCCCTGGTTTGCAGAGTTCTCTGGGTTCAGCAGCCACCTACAACATCCTTAACATCAGCCTGAAAGGCAAAATAAAGATAATATTTTTATATTTGCATATAGGCGAATCAACAGATGTCCAGGAACGCTGAGGTGGCCTAAAAACTTCCCAGAGTGTAAGAATGAAGAATCTTTGCCACACATTTGCTTGCATAAGCAGATAATGTATTTATTGCACCCAAGACATAGCTTGATTATGTCAAATTTAGACTAATGATGTGTTCTTCTAAATGAACTTTTTTTATCCACACAGAAATTTATTCAGACAAATCATACTGTATTCGGACATTTGTCCAGGGTTTGTGATGTTCCACAGCCAAGGTAGAGCAGTAGCAATAAATCCAATAATTTCTGCAATAGTTTCTGCTTCCTCAGTTTGAATTAATTTTCAGGATGCTTTTAAAAAACAACAGAAAAAAATCCACTGTAGGCTCGATAGATTTCTATGTGGCTATATATAAGATTAGTATGCAACACTAGACACTGATATGCTGGTAACTTTACGATTAGCAAAACGTGTTGCTCTGTGACAACAAAAGCAGAAGTGCAACAAAGGCCTTAGCAACTTAAAAATTAATTTCAGAAATATTTAACATTCATGCTGCTGGTGTGAAATCCTGACTGCTGTGGTGGGAGTGAGGTTAGGTCCCTACACAGCATGTAGGGATTTCCTGTACAGCACAGAAGACACCTAGGCATCCATCCCATTGCTCTGCTGCCACAGGTAGGAAATAGAAGTGTCTGGGACTCGGAAGCTGAGGAAGCCTGACATACCAGGAAACATACCTGATATCCCACCTGTCTTCTGTGATCTGTCACACAACAAAGTAAAGAGGATGGGCCACCAGGACAGACTCATCACTGGGCACTGAGGAAAATAAGAAAGGGAAGGCTACATTCAGTTCATTCTCGTGCCTGCAGAGCTTTGTGCCTGCTTCCCTCCCTGTCCTAACCAAAGGGTGAGCTGTGCAGAGTGCACCTACCACCCAGCTTACTGATAGAGCAGAGAAAGGAATTCGAGGTTTACAAGGCCAGAGAGAGGGAGCACGGGTCACGGTTTATCGGCAGCAAGGCTCAGCGGGGGTGCTCTGTTCTTCATGTTCTTTAAACAGGCCTTGGATAGGATACAGAAACAGAAATAGAAATGAGAGCCCAAGGGCCATTTGGCAGGCGACTCCCACAAACACTAATCAACAGTGTCATGGTCTTCCCTCCTCCTGCGTGAAGAAGTTGCATCTTTTGAGCAGGAAGACTGGACATAACAGAGCCAGTGCTGGAGCTGAGCACAGGCAGGGCACGCCGGGGCAGGGCTGCACCTCAGCATTTCAGCCGGATCGCCACGGCCAGGCCAGGCTTGGACAACGCGTGCCCTCTGCAGAGCACTCAGCACAAACACATCATCCCGGGACAACTACACACTGCCTCTCGGCCACTCTCCTCCCTTCTGGGAGCGCAGGATTGTACAGACCTTGTACAGAGTCCCAAAGAAATTCATGCAAGGGATACTGTGGCTGCAGCATGATGTTGGCAGATGAAAATCCTTGCTAAGTTTTCCATCCCATCCCTTCTCCTCGGCAGGGCACCTCTCCACAGACTCTCTGCCTCTCTAATTCAAACCACCCTGGTACTGCCCCAACTGAAGGCAGTACCAAAGTAGCTAAAAAAAAACCCCAAACCTTTAAGAGCAAATAAACAAAACAATTATATTGAACTAGTTATTTTATTCAGGAATACCAATTGGGAAATTAAAATTAAATGTAAACTATGGGTATTCAGGGATAGCTGTATATCCAGAGGTAAAGCAACAAACACCTATGACCTTTTATATACAATCAGCAATACACTTCCAAAAGCAAAGTTCACAGAGATTTCTCTAAGATTTCTCAAAGATTTTGTCATTGCTTGATAATTTTTAAGTTCTGCAGGCCAGTACTATATGACCAAACTTGTTGCACTCATTCCAGAGCTCACTAGCTGTTAAGATTTTTGAGTATTTTAGATATTATTCCTACTGCAGCAATTAAATGTATATCTATTTTCTGATAGTCCCAAGTCCTGTGACTTTCGAAATCACAGTGACTTTTCAAAACATTACGTTAATCAAGAGTTTTCTTTTTGATTACTTCTTTTCTCAGCTCTTTGGGTACAGGGCAACCAGTACCTAAACAAGTAATAAAATATTCTAAATTGTTTATTGTGCCAAGTAATTCAGGCCAAATGTTTCACTGATCCAAATATTTGTAGGTCCATTGAAGGCTGTTCTGTGATGCTGATTTATGAATGCAGAGAGCTGCCTTCTGAAACAGCAATTTTTGTTTTGCCTGGGATAGCAATGACCTTGAAACTTAGCTCCTAGTACACACCTTCTAATTTTCTGGAAAGGAGGCAATCTGAAGGTTTTCTCATCAAACTAATTACTGTCTTTAGAAATCTGCACCTGTGGATTTCTGCACAATTCAGCCCTTAGAAAATGCAGTTTCTCATTATACTGGCACTGAATTTAAGCTGGCTACACATATAGGTGTAAAAATGTATGTATTTATACATGTATATATTTATGTATGTGCATACACACATACTTCTTAGCATGCTTTTATTGGCTGAAAATCTGTCCAGGTCTGCAGATATCCAGGTACAACAGACAGTATTTAACCTCAAGGTTTTCTCTGTTCCCTAATGAGATAACCTTTCTGCACTTGACCCATTTTTCTCTCCTTTCCTTCCTTTCCTTCCTTCCTTCCT
>VYZP01031320.1:0-36194 GCA_013400635.1 Hypocryptadius cinnamomeus | reverse complement strand
GGGCACAGAGACTGGCTGGGCTGTGTTTCCCCCTGCTCTGTGTCCAAACAGCTGTCTGCCAACTTGTGGGCTTCAAGTGCTTTCATCTGGGATGTTTGCATGGAGATGAAGGCAGAGCAAAGGCCCTTTGAAACAGAAAGTGCCATTAATATGCATAACTGGAAGGCTCTGTGAAACCCAATCTGTTGGTTCAGGTACAGCAGAGCAAGGAGGAGGATTTAATTTATTATTATCTCTCTCCTGGGGAGAAGTTTGATCCATGCACTTGGTCCCTCTGCAAATGGGGGTGGCAGTTCCATCCTGACGTGTCCCTGTGTGGGACAAGGGGGGTTGACTGTGCCCAAAACTGAAGGAATAAACAAAATGCTCTTTTGAGCACTTACTCTTTCTCAACTCTTGCAGGTCTGAGCCTTTTCCCCGTGGAAAGCTCAGGGTATTTCAGGTAGGATCGAAGAAGGGATTGCCAAAAAGCAGTGCTGAGCTATTAAGTAGAGCAGTTGTGTTAATAAACCTGGTCCCAACCTTGTAGACAAAAGAATACTGTGGCTTTGTTGCCATAGTTTCAGTGCAAAATCTGACCTTAGCTACAATAACATTCGGTTAGAAAGAACTAGCTAATCAGTTTTCTAAAATTAGTGTGTTCACTAGTACATAAGCCAGTATGAACAGGATATTTAATGAAATATTATACTTAGTCACAAGAGCCCAAGGGAGTGAAATGCCTTGATGAATTGTGGGGGTGGGGTGACATTGGTGCCTATCTTTTAATATAGCAAAGTTATTAAAATTTGTGGCTTGCTTAATATTTAGAGTAGTCAAGTGTGTTCTTCTGTGCACCCCATCAGTTCTGCTCTGTTCCCTTTGAGAGGCCCTGAGTCTGTTCTGTGAGCTGGCAGGACTGAGGTGCTGGGGAGTCTCAGCAACCCCAGGCCCTTGGAGAGCCCCTTCAGGTAAACCTCAGGGTGGGTGTTGTGTTTGCTGCCAGCACAGGCTCTGCCCTGCAGAGGAAGGAGTCTCACTCCTTTAGAAGGATGCACACAGATGGATAATGTCATAAATTGTGTGGAAAAAACCCTGTGTGTGAGGACAGAAGTCTCCCAGGTACTGGGAACATCTTGAGCTGTACATTCATTATCTAAAGTGCTGAGAGCCTCAGGTGAGGTGTGGAGTGGAAAATCCTGCTGGCAGTCCAGAACACCTCTGAGAATACATTTATTGTGCCCAGGCTCACTGACCTGGCCCTGGGTGAGCTTTTATCCAACTGTGGTAACCTGAGCAGTTAACAGCTGTGGTAACCTGGAGCCAAAGATTTGTTTCTTTGCAGTACAGGAGCTGTGATGAATTATTGTTTTCTTAGGTGCAAGCTGGTTATTTGGGCATAAATATGAAAAATACAAAATAGGCAAGGCTGGGGAGGGAGGCTGGGTGGGCTGTCTGTTCTTCACTTCTGTTTGGAGTTCTTTGGAGCTGTGTTCACCTGCTGTTGGGTGCTTGAGACACCAAAATACACAGGGAAAGGTTTTTTAGGCAAGGATCATCTAAATGATGCTTCCCACTTTGGTGGGAGCTTTTAGAATTTGCCAGCCAGTGGATTAAAGTTACCAGGGGATCATCAGCTCCTGTAGCAGGGCTTTGTAGCTGAGGTTAAAAGTGCTTGTATTCACTCAAAAGCAGCTGCAGTTCCCTTAAAGACAATCCCAGGACTGTGCTGGGTGTGTGGGAGCACAAACATTTGGTGCCAAGCGCACTCAGGTTTGGTTCAGAACAGCATTTGCAGCTTGAAGTGCTGACACTTGCAGGGCTGAGCCTCGGGCACATTGGCTCCCCTTGGCTTGCTGATTGCTGATGAGCACACAGGGAAGGTGTGATCCGTGCTCCTGGATCCTCCAGTTCACACCTAGATTTGCATGTTGATGCTTCAGGAGTTTTGTTTTTAGGTCTGCCTTCCCCAGTAAGCTTTGGGGAACCACGTCTGGCCTCTCAAGCTTTTCCCCTTGACCTGTCTCTGTGGCCAGGTTTGATTTCCTCTCATGCCTTGGCTTGCTGTGGTCATGAGGTGTTTGGTTGTTCAGAGGGAGCAGGCGAATGCCCTGTGACACCCCTGGGGAGCTCATCTGTGTCAGACTCTTCAGTCTGCTCTCTGTCATCTCCCTTCTCTTGCTTTTAGGGCACAATGAAGTTCTGTGCTGCTTGCAGTAGCAGGAAATTATACTAAAAACCTCAATTATTTTACTTAGAAAATAAGGCTTTATACCTCAAAATTAGTTACAATTCATAAATATTTTCAGTTCAGGTTATTGACTTAGGAAGACAAATGTGCCAAGTACCCATATCAAGGAGGCCCTGCAGGTGCTGTGTCCAAGTGCCACATGGAAGTCATTAGTCCAAGAGGAACCCAACCCAGAAGTTCAATAATTTCCCTTCTGATTTTCTGGGCAGCCTGTTCCTCGCTGAGCAAGAGTCCTGACTGCAGTGGTGGTGTCTCAGGGAGGTAAAGCTGTGAGTGCTTGTGTTTGAGAAGGAAAGTGGTGAGGCTGCCAGCAGAGCCAGCCATGAGGATGTGCTGTGAGGGGAGGCAGACCTTGCCAGGTGTCCTCAGCAAGCAGCCTGTGCCACTCACATCTCCCTCCCTTCCCACCCTGCTGGAGATGGAATGTTCTGCCCTTCTCCTTGCAGGATCTGGATTCATCCTTTGGCATGAAGGGTGCTACTTAATGTGTCAGCACCTGAGTGGGATCCCTCTGCTCCAGTTGCCACTGCAGTTCCAGCACCTCCAGCTGCATTCTTCACATTGCTGGCTGCAGATCCAGGTGCCAGTGCTGATCTGTCAAGCTCCTGCTGGTGTGGGGCCTGAGTGTGTGAAAACCTCCAGTCTTTCCTGCCTGACTCGAAAGTTTGTGATCCAAAATCCAGGAAACAAGTGAGCTGTTGGTGGAGGTTCTTGTCTCTGAAAACTGCTTTGCATGGTTTTGCCATCCAGAGAGGAATTTGCTGCTTTGAGGTCAGTCTTGAAAAGCACCTGACTGGATCTTCAGGAATAAACTGTTTGTTTCCTTGCTTGGCAGCTGGCTGGCTGGGGGTAGGGAGCTGAAAAAATCCTGCATTAGCTTTAGTGGCCCCTGACAAATGTGCAAAAGAAGCCTTATGTCTCACATGAGTGTGGAAACACCAGAATAGCCATTACAGATTGACACTGACTGCAGTGTTCCTTGAAAATTTTGTTCTGATGAACAACTGTTCAGTCAGAGAGGAGCTCAAGGGACGTGTGTGTTAGGGCTAACACTTCTTCATTCCTAATTTGTGAAAATAGTCAGCACTGAGCCCTCAGTGTTGGCAATTATCATCTGCTTTGGTTATGTAATGTACAGAAGTTCAGTGGAAACATAACTCCTTGTGTTGTGGTTGGAGAGCCTTGCTGTAGCTCTCAGTGAGATGTTCCGAGGAAGAAATCTCCTGCAAGCTCTACTGACAGCAGAGAAGCCATGACAGTGCTGAAAACACTGCCACAGGATCCTCCCCTGCCTGAACCAGAACAAATTATACCTGAGCTGGGTTTTATTGAGGATACAGAGAGCTGTGCTATGCAGAAGCAATCTGGTAGCACTTAGACCTTGCATTTAGTGAATGTCAACCCTTTTATTTGTTGAGGTTAAAAATTATACAAGGAAAAAATAAACACAGAACTTGCAGGCATGAGGAAGTGAGGGAGCAGCCATCCTGAAAAGGAAAAAATCTGAGCTAGAGCTGCAAAAATGCTTTCCCTCCCTTTGGAGCAGCACGTGATCTCCAGGCAGCACCAGCTGGCTTTGAGCAGCCCCAGGGGCAGAGGTCTGGGCTGGTGGTGGCCCAAACCTCTGGGAGCCAGTCCAAAGGGGCTGGGTTGGGTTGGGGATTCCAGCCCTCAGCTGCTCCTGCTGCTTTTATTGTCAGAGAAAGAGGAATAAATCTCAGCATTGTTAGAGTGTGAGCAGCAGCAGTGTGGAGAGAGGGAGAGCTCAGTCCCAGGGAGGGCTGAGCTGGGTGTTCCCTCAGGTGCTTTCCCAAACCCCTCCCAAAAGCAGGAATTGCAGTGCTGATCTGGCAAAAGCTCCAGACTCCCAGCTCTGATTTCCCAGCTCCAGGTGCTGGATCTGTGATGCTGCCTGGGCACAAATGGCTTCAGCACAGAGCCTTGCTCAGCCACAGCATTCTCATGGGCATTTAACTGGGTTTTTGTGGCAAATGCATCCAGGTGCCTTTGACTTCTTGCTCAGGTCTTAACACCAGGATTGAGCAAAGAGGCTTTTTGGAGCCTTTGGTGCAACTTTACTGGGGGTAGTGTTGCCTTACTTTGTTGTGACCTTCAGAAGTGCATTTTCCTTGTTGATTGAAAAAAATCCTGTCCCCTGTTTAGGTGATTGCCACAAAAACTGATCAGAAATGGAGGTTCTGTAAGAGTGACTCGATCACCACGTTTTCCTGGGCAATGGGAATTGTGTGTTTGCTGTAGGAGCATTGGGCAGTGTTAGGGGATGGCTCTGCAGGGAGAATGATCCTTCCCTGCTGCAAAGTGCATCCTCAGTAAATAGGAATGGCAGCACCCTGAGCTCCTGCCTTGGGGACTGGAGGTAAATCTGAAGGCAATATAGATTTTACAAATAACGTTCTTGGTTGGCATTGACAAGCTTTAAAATAAGTGAAGAATTTTTCCTCCTACTCCCTGTCAGGCAGATGGCCTTGGTCATGAAGAATGACAATGAGGAGAAGATCCTTCAAATATGATCTATAAGATTTAATCCCAAATATAATTTTTTCCATATGCAGCCTGTCATGTGCTGCAAGTTTTTGTGTTCTGAGATGATTTGGGCAACTTGACAGATGATAATTCTGCATTGGGATCAGAATTTGCCTTGAGAGAACTCTGGGCTTATTTAACAGCTTATTTGTATTGCAGTCTCCTTACAGGTTCATGTATATATTTATATATGTATATATAAACAAATAAACATTGTAGGAGAAAGGAGTACAACATACAGAGATGATTTTATGTTTAATTGTAGCAGCTTATGCTATGAATATCCACTAATACTTCACAGCAGCTCCTTTTAATCTTAATATCACTGTTGACATTTAATTTGTAGTTTTTATCTGATGCAAAAGTAACTGAGAAGGATGTGTTTTCATGTTTATTTTCTTAGTATTTAGGTGCAGTTACCTTGAAAGATCAGAAGGCATCACCGCAGCTGCTCAGTGTTCCCAGTCCTCAGTGCTGAGCAATATTGGGAGGACCTTGAAGGCAGAGGAGTAGCAGGGAGAGCTGTAAAGAGAAGAAATGTGATTTAATCTGTGCCTTTCTGTAGTGTTTGATTGAGGGGGAAGCCCTGCAGCTGTGCTGAGGCTGAGCTGTTTCAGGATGTGTTTCCAGAGGGGTGTCACAATTCCCTGTGCTGCCTCTGCACCCACTAAATGGAGAGAGGGGGCTGTGTAAGGATGGGAGGAAAAATCTTAGCAAGGTTTTGAGATGTGGGGTCCACATGGAGTTCTTATTCTTCCCACTAATGAGTATAACAATGTTCAGAATCAAACAGAGAAAATATTCTGTTCTTCCAGCTTCTCCATGAATCCCTTGCTGAGAAAAAATATGGAAATATCCAAGTTTTTCATTTTCTGAAATTCAGCAGAAAAAAGAAGCACATCCCAAAACCTCAGAGAAAAAGTAAGGTTGTTTGGGGAAAAAAACATCATAAAAATGGCTTCTTGTTTCCAGGCCATTTCCAGGGACAGGGGATTTTTCTGAGCAGAAACTCCTTTCTTTGAGCTTTCAGTGTTATTTTCCCACCTGATGGCTGCACAGATTTGTGCTGTCCTGAGGATCTTTGTGATCCTTCACCAAGGTTTGTTCCTGCCTAGAACCAGGAAGGGGTTGGGGGGAGCCCTCTGCCTCTCACACTGAATTAATTCCATCTTGCTGTACCTTGTGTTCCCTCCAGGTATTTGCACTGTTTACATTTGCTGTTCTTTCTTGTACCTTTGCTGAATTTGTCTGTCTGCTCTGGGTTTTTAGAAGTCTGCTGAGCCTGGTCCTTGCTCTGATGTTTAATGCAGGATTGAAGTTAAACATTGTGTTGGAAGCTAGATATCAAAGTCTTCAAAAACCAAAAATAAAAGGGAAAAAAGTGTGAAGTAAAGAAGCTGCAGCTTCAGACTGAAAAACTCAGGAACTTTAAAAGAAAAACTTTTATCTGTCAGAGATTTTGAAGTGCATGTCACTTAGTGTTCCTTCCTTCACTCCTGGTTGGAGGCTCATTTCAGAAAACCACAGTGACTCAGCTACTTTGAATATCTGTTCTGTGGCGCGTGTTGGAAGCTCCCAGAGTTTCTCCCGCCTCCAAATGTGATTTTTATTGGTGGATAATTCACTGGCAGTATCTTGTGCACTGTGCTAATTTAAACCGTGCTTCCAATATTTAGATTTTTGAAGTGTAAAGGCATAGTGCCCTGATATTGGTAAGCAGAAAGGAGAACATTTGTTTATAAATATTTATTATTTTGCAAGTGTAAAGGTAAGCTTACCTAGATTTTTGTTCCAGATAAATGCTGAGTTCCTCTGTACAACACTAAAATGTCCTCGAGGGTGAGATTGGCCTTGTGCTGTTTTATGTCCTCAAGCTCTTTGGGAATGGTGTGGGGAGAGTTGGTTCTGGACAGAGCTCTTGCTGAAGCAGTCAGGTGACCTAGTGAGAGTTTCTCAATGTGTCAAAGGGAATTTTTGAGCAGGTCCTGAGTAAATACACACAAACCAGAGCAGATCCTGTGTAAATACACACAAACCAGAGCTAGTGGAGTGTACAGGAAGGAACCAGGTGGCTGTGGTTGGGCAGCAATAACCTTTTTATCCCTGTTTTACACTCCTGAGGATGGCAGGAATAGATGATAGGGACTGGATATTTGTGATGGTTGGGAAAGGAAGGTGCCCAGTGGAATAACCTTTTCCTCAGACATGGCTCCACAGGAATTCTTCATCCATCTGTGATGGAGCTGTGACAGGCTCCTGGGAGGGCTAGCTGTGCTGGGTGCCACCAGCAGCTGCCAGCTGTGGCTTTTGGGGCTCACAGGGAGCCAGTCCCACCTCTGGCTGGAATTTACCCAAGGGCTGAGCTGCTGCCCTGGCTCTGCAGCCTCTCCTGGTGCCTGCTGTGCGAGGGCTGAGCTCGCAGCACTCATCTCCTGTTCCTCTCCCGAATTTCCCCTGTGCAGGAGGGGTTGCCATGGAGGAGAGCGTGGGGTGGGAGTAGGAGCAGCTGCCTGAGGGCACTGGGGGAGGATCCTCTAGCAAGGCTGCTCTTGCAGGCAGTCCTGGCAACTTGTGCTGTCCAGAGCTCTGTGCATCCCCTGGGGAGAGCCCAGATGGGTGGTGGGGAAGGGTGGAGCTCTCGTGTGAGCAAAGTGGCTTTCCCTGCACTGCTCGGGAGGGAGGAGGTGACAACATCATGGGCATGGTGGCCTTCATGGACCTTTGGGTTTAGTCAAGTTCCTTGTCCATCCTGCACTGTTTAAACCAATTTAAAAAGAGACTGGACGTGGCACTCAGTGCCATGGTTTAGTTGGTGAGGAGGTGTCTGCTCATAGGTGGGACTTCATCTCAAAGGTCTTCTCCAACCTAGTTCATTCTGTGATTCTGCCCCTTCAAGGATGTGCAGAACAGCTCTGTTACTTCTTTGAAAGTCCTCTGCAAATTTTTAATCTCTTACTTTGAAAGTCCTCTGCAAATTTTTAATCTAGCAAAAGGGTGTTCTGATGGGGAACTGATGGATCCATCTGCTCCATCACAGTGGGTTTATCAACAGTCTCAGTTTAAATATTTTTAGTGAAAAAGTTGATTTGTGTACGTAACAGGCATATGGCTTAAGGCTTGTACTCAGCAGCTGTTTGGGTGTATTTATTAGGAAAAGTACCACGCAGGGGTGTTTGGTAAGAAAATCTTGTTCTCTGAGGCGAGGTTGGGGTGTTTGAAGTCGCTCAGAATCCACGAGCAGCCCAGGAGTGCAGGCTGGAAGCTTTCTCAGTTTAGCGGTCATTTGTGTCCCCAGACGTGGGACACGGTGTCTGAGAGCGTGGGCAGGCTGATGACAACTTTCCAGACATGTTATAGCAAAGAAATGGAGATCATGTGCATGAAAGCTGTCACACTTGGCAGTGTCTGTAGTAGTGCAGCTCAGGGCTGGAGTAGCAAACCTGTTCCATCCCTGTGTGCTGTTCTGTGCCTGCTCTGAGCTGCTGCCACGCTCCAGCCTCAACATTGCCCTGTAAAAAATACAGGATTGTTCTCACAGTGTCATGGAAGCGATTTGGCTCAGCAGCTGCTCTGCAGTGCACGTGATTCTCCAGCAGCTCATCTGTTTCTCTTCAAATACAGAGTTTTTCACATTTTTCACCATGCTTGCAATGGCTTCACCTTGTAAAAAAAGCCTTCAAAATGGGCAAGAGGGGAAATCTGCACAGTGGAAGTGCTGCCACAGGGCACCAGTGACACTTGTGTTCATTAATGGTTCTCTGTTTCTGCAAGAGCTGGACATCATGGAAATACAATTCACTGAGTTTGTGCCAGCCAATATCTTCTGTTTAGACCCATAATCCTTTCCTGAAGAAGTTTTTCATCTCACTTAGGTGTAGGATCTTAAATGCTCATTAATAACAAAGAATGGATTTGTTCTGCAAATGCCTAAACGTGCAGTTTGAGTGGAAAGTGGCAGACTTCTGGAATGTTTTCAGTGAGCAAGGAGAAGGCACGGTTGGATCGTGAAGTTCACCTTTTAAAAGTCCAGAGACTTGGCAGACAACACCTCGCTGTTCCTGGTGGTGTCCTCTTCACAACAGCTCAGTAAAATGGGAAATACACGTGGAAAGTCCCAAGTGCTCATCCAGATTAAAAAGCTCAGGAAACTGCAGATAATCAGCTTTCACATCTTTTTCATGTAGTTTTTTGGGGTTTTTATGTAACTTCCTCATCCTCAGATGTTTTGAGTGGAATTTTTGTTCTGTTTGTGCCATTTATCTTGGAATAAGGTTCAGATATTTTATCAGGACAGTTTGCACTTTACAAGATGGAGCCTTTGGATAACATCAATTGCCTGGGTTTCATTTGGGATTTGCTGAAACAGTTATTTCTGAATCTGTTTTTTTGAGCATCTCTAATACCAAGGACACTTGCAATCCAGATTTTATAACTTCTGTCTGGTTTGTCATGTGGGAGTTGCTTGTTGGACTGAGAGGCTGAGAATCTTGTTTTGTCCAAAGGTTGGATTGTTGTGGGTAAAAATTATTCCTGTGGTCAGCAGGTGAGTAACACAGTCTGGTGCTGCCTCGTGCTGCTGCAGTTTTCCTGTGGAGTCATAAATGTGGGAAGCATTGTTTGAAACCTCCTCTGTGGGAGAGCTGGCAGGGGCACTGAGCCCTCCTGGAGCTGAGGGTGCCAGGGGCTGGATTTTAGGGGCTGGAACAGCAAGTGGCACCGTAGGGGTGAAGTGGCACCGCTCAGGTGTGCTGAAGTTCTGAGAACTCTCCTCAATTTACAGCAGAGCCAGAGAGGGCTCCAGGAGCTTTGGGAATGCTCCAGCCTGGCTGTGGAACCACCAGGGCTGGGTCCTTCTGTGGGGTTAAATTTGAGTGTGGCTGCCTTGGCCACGTGTCACCATTTCAGGCTGTCCCAGCACGTCCCCAGCAGAGGGTTTCACCTCCTGCTCTGTGGCTCTGTCCTGCTCTGCAGACCCTCAGTTGTAAATTAATATTATCAAATCTGTGGCATAGAATCAGATTTTTTTAGTTGCTTCTGCTGTTTCTGAATGCCAGGATTTTGTGCAGAAAAGGAAAATCCATCTGAAACCTGATTAAATTATTCTGAAACCTGAAATCCTGCAAATCAAGGCTCAAAACTGGTGTAGATGTGGAAGTAGAGACTGGACCACCTGACACAACCAGAAAACAGTTCTAATGCAATTATGATACAATTAATAATTGGAAATAAAGACAGTAATTGAAACAAATGAAGGAAGAGAACGGAAAGGAGCAGACAGTGCTAAAAGAAGATTTCAGTTCATTTTTTGAACTTGGAAGGTTATTTCTGCTTGAAGGCTACTGGCAGGGGTGGTATTTGTGAGCCAGGACGGCTCTTTGGTGACTCTGGGTGGATGTGAGTGTAGGATGTTTCAGTGGTGCAGCTGGTGTTATTTAATAATTCTCCCAGCCCATGCATCACTTCTGAATCCAGCATTCTCCCTCACTGATTCATGTGTTATCATTGTGTCAGTAAGGCAGCTTGAAAGATGGCTGAAAACAGTGAAAATACCTAATTATTGTTCTTTGTGGAAAAGGAAGTTTTTAAATAGCTGTAGCACAAAGCAGCTTGAATACATTTATTTTCTGTGGCGTTTTCAGGCACACACACAGGATATTCTTTTTACTGGGTGTTTTTGTCTCCAGGATTTCGGGGCAATAAGGGAGACATTGTCAGCACCTAAATCAAGACTGCTTTGTATCTGCACACAGAGTTAAAGAAGTGAAACTTGTGGTTTTCTTTGCAGGTGTGTTTTAACTCCTTGGCTTATCCTGTGAGGTTTTGGTGTTCCTGGGGGCTCTTACAGCCTGTTCTCCTCAGCTGTGATAAACCAAGGAGCCAGAGAAGCTGCTCTGTCTGTTGGAAAATAGACACCAAGTTAACAGAGTGTTTATTTCTGCAGAAGGCTCACACTGGGAGCATGGATGAAACATCCCTGAGATGGATGATAGCGTGTTCTGCTTCTTTTGCTGGAAGACAATGAGCTAGTAGAGCAGGCAAAAATTAAATTGAATTACATCCATGCGTTTAAAAAAGAGAGAAGGAAACAACAGCTCAGCTGAAGTTGAAAGAGGAGCAGTTTCTCCTCAGCAGCTCTGTGTTTGTGCTTGTGTGGGAGCACTTGGGCAGCTCCGTGCAGCAGGTGAATTACATCCCTGTGGGACACACAGAGCATCCCAGGATCTGGGATTTTCCTTGCAGGCTTTGTCTTAAGCTACACCAAGGAAAATTTGGGTTAGATGTTAGAAAAAAGTTTTTTACAGGAAGGGTGATAAAGTTCTGGAATGGCCTGCCTGGAGGTGGTGGAGTCACCATCCCTGGGTGTGTTTAACAAAGCCTGGATGTGACACTGGGTGCCAGGGTTTAGTTGAGGTGTAGGGGCTGGGTTGGACTCGATGATCTGGAAGGTCTCTCCCAACCTGGTGGTTCTGTGGCTCTCAGGTGCTTCAGGAGATGGCAGGTGTCCCGTGGGTGTCTCTCACACAGTCTGTGGGGTCGGTGTTTGCAGTGCCAGCCCCACGGACCCAAGGACGTGCTGCCAGTGGGGTAACGCCTGCAGGCCCATCCTGGCAGGCTCTGCTTCCTCTCAGGCCACAGAGGAACATTTGTTCTTCCCATCTGCAGTGCAGCCCAGCGGGGCTGGCTGCTCCCCATTCCTCCCTGCGCTCCAGCTGTCTGCGCTGCGGATCCAGCGCGGCTCGGCCGCCTTGGCTCCCGCGCTCGCTTCCCTTATTTGGTAACGCACAGCTCGTAAGCTGTGCCTGGAAGGGCTGTTTTACTGGTTTAGGGACTATTTTCCACTTTCATTTTTGATCTCTAAAGCCGTGGATTGTGTTTCAGCAGCGGTGCTGGCACAGCTTAACTCCTAAGTGCTGTCAGACTGGAATATTGTGCTTTTCAGAAGTGCTTGGCTGTTTTACTTTCTGCTTTGCTGCTGCAGAGGCAATATATGGCAGCACTTGTGTTTACGGGGTATATACACCTTGTCAGCATAACCTGCTTATTAAAATGACTTCCAGAGTGCATCCTTCAGTGCTAGGATTACGTTCTGGAGGCCAGATTTTAATTAGCTGTATGATTTGTTGGCGTTTTCCGTGCTGTGTTCCCGGGAGGGGAAGCGGCGCCCAGCGCCGGAGCGAGCTTGGACAGATTGAGCTGCATCACTTGATAGGGCTCAGCAGAGCATCTCTGGGCTCCTGCCAGAAAGGATGGGGACTGTTTAAAGTGGAGACAAGGGAGAGGCCTTCGGGAGGTGAAAGACTCAAGCCCAGCAACAGAAAGCAAGGAATCAAACTTGCAGACTCAGAGCAGATGTGGGCAGGGGTGTTTTGCTGGGTTTGCAGCACGTCTGGGCACCAGGACTCTCTGCTCTGTTCAGCTCCAGAGTGTTGTTTCCTAGAGTTAAGGCAGGCCTGGGTTTTTTGTGTTTATCTTTACTTTATTAAGCCAGTTCTGGAAGGCTGAGCATCTGTGGCAGCTGAAACCTCCTGGGTGCTGCCCATGTCTGCCCACAGTGTTGGTCACAGCTGGCTGTGCTCTGTGAGCTCTGCAGAGGAGACACCAGCTCGGGAATTCACTCAGAATCTGTCAAAGACTGCTCTCAGTTGGCTGCATCTAGAGAGGAGGAGGGTGGGCACGTGGCAGTGCGATGGGGAAGGATCCATGGTGTGGGAACTGTGGTTAGGAGAGGAGTTGTCAGGGCTGTGCTGTGACAAAAAGTGCAGTTGCTGCCTTGGAAAATACAGAAAAAGCATTGCTAAATCCATTAATTATTTTTTCCAGTTTTGCTTTCTGGCAGAGCCTCAAGTGAAGTTTCTTATACTTCCAGAAAGGTATGAGAGAAAATCCAGGAGGGAAATGGGCAGGAAGGCCCATGACCCGTCTTGGATCTCAGTAGCAGTGGGACAGAGGAGCCTGCAGGTACTGCTGGGAGAGGGAGAAGTTCTCTTCTGCCACGTCCATGTGGAGAGGGAAGAAAATCATGGCAGACAACTGTAAAAATGAATGGGTTAGATAGAGAAATAGTGCAGTGTTGGAAGGGATTCCTTCAGGTGTTATGCCAGAAGTGGAGCTCATTCTGCCCTTGGAAGGGAGGGATGAGCTGAGGAAGCTCTCCAAGGGGCTGCCAGCCCTCTGAACCTGCATTTGGAATTCTGCAGGAGGCAGTGGGCTGGCAGTTCAGGAGGGCAGCACCTGGTGCAGAAGGAAAGAAACAGATAAGCAATTCAGGCAAGAGATCCCAAGTGCTTCATTAGCGTAGGAAAAATTGAAGCACTAAATTCAATTTTATTATTTCTTCCATCCTTCCAAGCAGGACCTCAATAATATTATCAAATATTTATTTAATCTCCCTACCTCTTTTTTTGGCAATGCAGTTTTTCTTTAAGCCAAATCCATTTAAGAGCTGAAAATGGAGTTGCTTTATTGAACAGCTGAAAAATTTGCCTTTTCTCTTGCGTGATGCCGTGGTGGTTCATTCCTTGAGAAACACACACGAAATGTTTTTAAATAGAAGTGACTTTTATTATGCTGTTCAGTCAGCTCTGTCTAATAGCACGACAGTATTCTTTCCATGCTGGTCAACACTGACGCTTCCAGAGGGGGTTTGAAATTTGATCTTCCCTGTTCTTCCTGTGCTCAGACTGTCCAAGCTTTCCCTGCCTCCTGCCCCCACTTCCTGCCCTGTTTTCAGCAGGAACTTTCATCTGGAAAAGCAGGAGCAAGTGAAGAAGCAAATGTAAGAGTGAAATCCAAGGGGTGAGAAGCCAAAATTAAATGAAATTCGGCCAGAAAATAAATATGCTTTGGTTTACTGCCAGGGTGAAATGTAGACTGAAAAGACGCAAAGATTTTGAGGAGGGAATGTCACAGGGTTCCTGTCCTGAGGATTGTGTTGGTGTCTCACAGGGAGATTTGTCATGGAAACTATTGAAATGGAGATGGGGAATGGCTTCCTGGGTCAAGGATCCAGTTCCCAGGCTGGGGCAAAAGCTGGAGCCACAATAATTTACTCAGAACTGCTTCTGCAACTCCTATGACATTAGTTTGCTGAATTCCCTTCATATCAAGTATAAATCCTTCTCCTTGTGTGTAAAAATTGGTTTTCAGCGCTTGTGAGGGAGAGAAAGGGATGGCATTTCAATTTGTCCAGGTGACATCTTGTTCAGGGTTTCTTTTCATGCTGGCCCAGAGGTAAGACACAGAAATCCTCAGTGGGACCAGCAGCTTCCTTGGGATCCTGGCTTAGCTCACATTAATGTGTGCAGCTCTGAACCCCTCACTTGAGATTCTTTCCTCTCTTTTCCCCTCTCCTCAACAAGAAGAGATTTTTTTCCTGACTTGTATCTGTTATTAGCCAGGAGCCATCAAGGTGCTTTGATGATTTTTAAAGAGGTTATTCTAAAGTAGCTTCTCCTGGTGGCAGTTTCCCATTGTGTCCATAAAGGAGGCTGTACCTTAATGCTTGCAGGGATACCTGGTGCATTCGCTGTGTCCTTGGCAGCTTTCTCTGAGGGAACTTGCTCTGTTTTGCCATCTCAGCTCTCTTGTAGCCAGTGTTGCCCATCCAGGCACACATTATCCATTGTGATGGCCAGGAGAGGAATGGTTTTCTTGCTTTTTTAGCCTGCATGGATGTCAGATGGGGTATGTTGTAGTTAAATCAGTGGGGTTTAGGGTTTTTTTCCTTTCTACTTGTGCTGCTCTCTCTTCTGGCTCTGTGTTTTCATGCAGCATCTTCCCTCAGTACCAGAGATAGAAAAAAAGCATCTGGTCTTTCCTGCAAATGTTTCCTTTTGGAACTGCCTGTATATCCAGTGTCTAAATATTTCTCTCTTTTCGAGTAGCAGTTTTCTTTTTGAAGGAGACCAAAGAGGTTACGTGTAGAAATAAAACAAACACTGGTCTGTTCTGAACTCTTTGGAACACAAGGCGTTTACTTAAAGGTGCATTTCTCAGGTCAGCTTTAGCAGGCATTGATATTTAGTGTCCAGTTCTCAGGTGGATAATTTTTCTCTCTGAAATCTCTGCTCAGTCTTCTCCCTTTGCTTTGATACCTCAGCTCCAAGTTAATAACAATTACATTATTTCCTGTGTTGTTACAGCTTGAACAAATGAAGCAGCAATTCCCACTGGTAGGGCTTTGCATAAATGAATATAACAGCAAGAGGGTGGTTACCCTCGTGTCTTGCAGATAGGAGTTGAGGGTGGTTATTTTAACATAGAAATTAAAATATATTTAGATCACAAATCGTGCACGCTCTCAATTTAAATGTTGGTTGCAAGGGTGATTTTCCCCCCTTTATTCTGCTTTAAAAAGCAAAGTGTTGAAAGCCCTTGAAACACAAGATGCAGCAGCACAAAGCAGGGAGGTAACAGACGTCACCACAGCAGAAACCACTAATAAATTCTGTCATGTAATTAGTTCAGGGTTTGAATCCTGAGTGATTGGGCTCTTTGCAGAGGGAGGTGATTGCTATGGGACCTTTGGGCCTGGGGTAGAATCCCAGAATGGGTTGGGTTGGGTTGGGTTGAAGACCATGGCAGGGACACCTTCCACTATCCCTGGATGCTCAGAGTGCCATCCAGCCTGGCCTTGGGCACTTCCAGGGATGCAGGGGCAGGAACGGATTTCCCTGTTCCATACCAGTGCCCTGCTCACCTGTGCTTCAGTTTCCCCTCTTGTGCAGTGGCAGAGCTGTTGGCAGCATGAGGTTGGAATTCAGTGGAGTTTCTTCCACCAGGCTCAATGTGCAGGGCCCAGCTTTGGTTTCTTGCTGGGGTGGAGCTGTGGGTGGCTGGAGCTCCTTTGGGACCACAAAAGCCCTGTTCTGATCCGAGCTGCTGTGCTCCCAGCAAAGNCTTTTAATTTTAGTTTTGCTGTGCAAAAATGAGTTTGGTTTTTCCAAGTAATGAAGAAACAGCTGTGTTGGTGTTAAATATTCAGTGGATTTGTAAGTGACATATTTAAAGATCTTAATCTTTATAAGATTTCCCTAATTTGAAAGCACCCTAAAGTATGATTTTTGTGAGGGGAAGTAATTTTTCTTCGTTCTTACCTTTCTCCAGTTGGCATTTTGGAGAGTCTGGGTTTAAAACCCGAAATAACGACACACCTTTTTGTTGCCAACAAAGTATTTGGTTCCTGCTCTCTCCAACTGCAGAAAAGTTGGTGGAGACCTTCTCCTAAGTGCTTAAAATAGGCAGTGGAGATTTGGAAAAAATGATGAGTGGTGGATTGCACAACCAGCCTGGCTGGAGCTGAAACTGCTTCCAGATCTTTCTGGAATGGGTGTGCTGGAGAAGGGCAGGGGGAGGGAAATGGGCTGGGCCCCCAAAACTGAGCTGAGCTCTGGCAGCAGCCAGGATGGTGCCTGAAGGAGCTACAAAAAAGAGAGGGGGAAGACTACAGGGGCAAGGAGGGACAGGGCACAGGGAATGGCTTCCCACTGCCAGAGGGCAGGGATGGATGGGATGTTGGGAATTGGGAATTGTTCCCTGGCAGGGTGGGCAGGCCCTGGCACAGGGTGCCCAGAGCAGCTGGGGCTGCCCCTGGATCCCTGGCAGTGCCCAAGGCCAGGTTGGACATTGGGGCTGGGAGCACCTGGGACAGTGGGAGGTGTCCCTGCCATGGCAGGGGTGGCACTGGGTGAGCTCTGAGGTCCCTTCCAGTCCAAGACATTCCATGATTCCATGAATCTTTGCCATTTTCTGATAGGTGTTTGACACTGTCTGGGGGAGCTTTGGGTGTCAGCAGTGTGTGTTCAGGAGCTTTCTGAGCTGTCCTCATAGACCAAGGGTAGAACTGGCACAGTGGCAACACTTAATGCCCAAAACAGCGGAAGAAGCCACTGGAGTTGCATGGGAATGTTTGACTTAGGTATTTTTAGGCAGTTTTGTGTGACAAAGGTGATGATGTCTTGGGTGGGCTCTGAAATACTAACTCCCTTCTCCTATCATTTCAGCTTCTCTAATCTATTTGCAATTTTGGAGAAGTCTTGCATTATATTTTCAAATAATCTTATTAATGTGCTACCTAAATGTGACTTAAAATCGCATGTGGTGGAATCCATGGTAAGAAAAAGCTGTCTTTGTCAGGTTTTTCATTGTGCTATGAGAGCAAAAGTTGGGCATTTGAGATGTGGCTGCTTGGGCTTGGACTGGAGGGAAGGGTTGGAAGTTTGGAATCTGCTGGCTTGGGAAGGAGCACAGCCTAGTCAAGAAGGGAGTGTAGAAGAGAGAAGAGCAAGTGAAAAGCATGGGGTGGAAGGAACTGGCAGTTGGAATAACGTTGCTGGCAAGTTTCCCTCTTCCTTGAACCCCAAAATACTTTGGAACACGGGGGTTTCTACCCTTCCCAGGATCCTTGCTTTTGCCAACTCCTCTGTGCTGCTGGTGCATGCAGAGGGTATCCAATCCTCGCTGTGATATTTCGGGGAGCTGCAGGTGGCAGAGGCCCACGTGGGCTGTGAATGTCCCACCAGTGAGAGCATTCATCTCTCACGTGGTGCAGTGGCAGCCTCGCTTTATTCCATGCAGAGCAGTTGCTGATGGAAGAACAGGATTTAGCTGGGAAGAACTGAAATGCACATTTAGTAGGTGCCCATGTAGCATTCATCATCCTGATGGGCTAGTGTAGGATTATGCAATCCCTTTTTCCTGCAGGACCTTTGTTGGGTGCCCAGGCTTGATGTATCATCATTTCATCAACAGTGACGTAGTATTTTATTTTTATACTACTTCATTGTGCAAGTCTGCCATTTTTCACTGTGTATCATAAAGATCTGAAAGGAAAATGCATTCCTTCCTGGTTAATATGCAACAAACAGTCTATAAAAAGATGTCGTTACTGTGCAGTAATTGCTTTATTTATCACCTTTCCTATGTGGCTAAAGCTGCTCGAATCACTGAGCGGAGCAGAGAGCTGATGCTTTGGGCTGCTTTGGCTTGACTTTCAGTTTTTGGCTCTGGATTTTTGGCTCCTGTTGTAGAACTAGACCTAAATTCCATAAGGTTGGTGTCTGACAAGCAGGGGTTTATCTTGCACAGTCATCAGGACTGTGGGTTACAGATCAATGACCACGATGGTGCTCAGCCAGCACATCCTTGGCTTTGTAAACATCCAAGGCAGCGGGGTCTGGAGATCTGAAAGTCTTCTGGCCAGAAAGTTCATGTAGCTTGACCTGTGGCGAAATATATTTGGTGGCCATATGAAGGTGAATAAGGCAAAGTTGAACTTCTCGACCACTTCAGAAATAGATTTCATAGAACAAATACTAGAAAACAAATATATTGGGTGCTTTTCATTGTTTGTTTTAGATCTGTAGCTTTGTTACTAGGGAGAAAACCTAAGGAAAACACGTTATGCCTTCCCTTCTTGCACTGGACAAGGTCGAACTCTTGTAGCCCTCTCTGGGTGCTTCAGGCAGGAGAGGGGGTTACTTGCAGTTGACAATTTGGAAGTTAAGCCTAACTTGGCAACTTTCTTGACTGAAAAAAAGATGGAAAGAAGTGCACTGTGACTAAATCTAGCATACAATTAATTCTTCTCCGCAGTTCTGTGTGTTAATTGCTGTCATTGTGTGAACTGATGGTTTAAGCAAAAATAGAAAATTTTATAACTGGTGTGTTGCTTACAATGCAGAGTCTTAGCTCCAAGTGCCAGCCCGCAGTGGCTTTTTGAATCTCTGCTGTGCTGTCAATCTCTGTGAATCATCCCGATGGAAATGGAAAAAGCGGTGAAGAGCGCAAACCTGGGAAGTGTGGTTTGCACTTTTCCTGGTGCTTCAGCAGCCCCAGGCTGGCAGTGGGGATGAAGTGGAGCTGAGTGTTTCTGCAGAGATGCAGCTCAGTCTCCCTCCTCGTGCCCTGAGCTGTGTCCTTCCCCAGTGCCGCTCTGTCAAAGGGCCCCAGTGCCATGCCCAGCTCCTGCTGGATCTGGTTTTGGGGTCTTGGGCTGGTAAACCAGGGTGGAATGGGATGGTCTCTAAGGTCCTTCCAACCCAAACCATTCTGGGATTCTTTGCCCTTCTGTGAAAGGTGTTTGATGTTGCCTGGTGGGCTCTGGGGATGGATTGGAGGAAAGGCATGAGAAGAGTGATGGTGTCCATCTCAAACAGCATCCAGAGCTGAAATTACCAAGGTCTGTCTCAGCAACTTCAGCCTCTGGCAGAGCTGCCATGACCTGTCTCCAGCATGGGGTGCCTCCCTTTCTGGTTGATGTGCATCCAGAATATCCATGAACAAGCAGCTCTGCTTTTCAGGCACTGAGGATAAACCCCAGGTGGGTTTCTCCTCACCTTGCTCTTCCCAAATTGCAGTGCTTGTCCATGGGGATACACCAGGAGCCTGGAGAAAGGCCATGTGAACGAGGAGCCTGAAGCCTGACATCCACTCTGCTGCCAGAGAGGCTGGGAACAGCCTCCTGGCTCTTCTGGCACTTTGTTTGAACTTCTGAGCTGCTACTTTAGGCGCTGCCTTTGAATAGCTGAATTTATTTTTTTGCGTGTTCTGTTGCTTAGCGACGACAGGAGGAAAAACAGTCACTGCAGCTCATGTGGGTTTATTACTGATAAGTTACCATCTCTGATACAGAAATGTATTTTTAATAAGACTAATGAGCTGTGATTCCTGACTTTTGCCAGGCAGAATGTTAAATACCCAGTGTTGCTGCACTGGGTATAGAACCTGACACCCTGAGGGGTTTGATGTTTCCTCAAGCCATGCCTTGAATGTCTGTGCTTGTGCAGGCTGTTGTTTGAGGGTATTTTATGCTCCTGCCACTTCATTAGGTGAAGAGTTTCTCCTATTTTTTTCCCCAGTTTTCTCTGGCAATAGAAGGGATTCAATTTAAGAACTAAACTGACAACAGCAGTGAAAAAATCCGGAGCAAAAAGTCCCCAGCCTGACCTTTACCTGCTGAAGTACAAAAACTCCAAGCTGAAAGTGCAGAAACCAAATCTGTTTGCCTGGGAAAGCATTGGAACGTGTTCCCATTTTAGTCTGGTGCCGTTTTTGACTGGGACAAGTTATAAATTTTCTGGTCTTGCATCAGATGTTGGCAGCAGCAGTTAGTTTTTATCATGCATGGGGCGACATTCCTGTTGCTCAGAAAAGCATTCGTCAGATCAGGAGCTTTTTGGAATTTGTTTATAAAGCTTTCCTTGCTGCTGGAATAGTTGGAGAGCATTAGCAGCAGGAATCCAGATGCTTGTGACTGGCTGAACCATGGCTGTGTTTGTTCCATGTTTTTCTAGATTGCCTGTTCAAGCTGTGTCCCATGAACCGCTACTCGGCGCAGAAGCAGTTCTGGAAGGCAGCGAAGCCAGGAGCCAACAGCACCACAGATGCTGTGCTGCTGAACAAACTGCACGTGAGTACCCCTCTGCAGGCCCTCCTCACCCCCATCCTGCTCTGAACAAGGATTTCCAGCCAGCCTGGCACAGTTATGGAGTGCACGTAGAAATAAATCAGCGTGCAGGATTCCTTTGGAGACGTTCAGTCCAAGTCGTCAGTCCTCTGATTTATGGAAAAATCACAGAATCTGCTGAGTGGGAAGGGACCCAGAGGGATCATCCCAGCTCCTGGCCCTGCACAGACACCCCAACAATCCCACCCTGTCCCCAAGAGTGTTGTCCAATGCTCTGGCAGCCTCGGGGCTGTGCCCATTCCCTGGGGAGCCTGGACAGTGCCCAGCACCCTCTGGGAGAAGAACCTTTCCCAAAAATCCATCCTAAACCTGTCCTGGCACAGCTCCAGCTGTTCCCTGGGTTCTGTCTGAGTCACAGAAAGTGGACAGAACCCCCTCCTGTTCCTGCTCAAGATCTGTGTGCCCCAGTGCTGTGTCCATGATACAGGGGTAGCCCTGGAAGCTCTGCCCTTTAACCTGAGGTAGAGATAATGGTGCTCCAGGGGAGCATTTGAGTGTTAAAAGCTTAAAAAAGGGACCCCTGAAACAATTGCACAGAGGATTCTCAGGCTCTGCATCCCAGCATGGGGAACCAGGAGCTGCTGCTCTGATCAATCTATTGGGACTGCTCAAACAAACATCTCTGCTGTTGATATATGGAAAGGTTGATGGGTAATTATGAGTAATTATAAGGCCAGACAGCCTCTCCTTCCTTATTAGCTTGCAGTATTTAATATTTTCTGGGTAAAATGTTGACATTCAGCAGCTGAAAACTCAGTAAGGCAGTTGATTGCTGTTTTTAGAGCTCCTATGTAAAAAAAAGCCAACTTAACTTAAATACCATCTGTTGACTTTAGAGTTAAATAAACTCAGTGTTTATGTTAAAATTACATAGCTGGAGTACTTCATGTCAAAATTACAATTCTAAATATTTTTAGGTTCTTTGAGCCTGTATTAAGCTCATTGTAGCCTGGAATACGAAATGGCCCCGTAGGAGAGTGTCACTTGCTGATTGCCATATGGCTGCCTCGCTCTGCACTTCACAAAGACCCACTGGTGGACTCCTTCTGCTTCAAGAAATGTATTTATAACCCACAAGTATCAGCTTGGCAGGGACAAAGCTATTTTGGTAGCACAAAGCTCCCTCACCTGGGCCGTGTTTCTCATGTTGATAAGGGAAGGAGGCTGTGGCAGCAGGTTCAGAGTGATGGGGGTTCTGGGCTTGGCTGCTTGGTGCATCAGGAAAAGGGAGAGTTCATGGGTTTTCAGAGAAATTAGAGTCTAAATACTGCAACATGGAGAAGAAAAAGGCTTTGGCATTGCCCTGGATTACATTCTAATGTGGAGTTGTCTCCCTTCCCTAAGTACATCCCAGTGTGGGTGTTGGGGACCTGTCCCTGCTCATCTGACGCTTGACCCTTTTGTGCCAGGGTCCTGGAAATGCAGGATGAGTTTTTTCCAGGATGAGACTTTTCCAGGGTTAGCCTGAGCCCAGTAATGCTTGCACAGAAATGTCCCACCAAGACCTGCTTATTTTGGAGAAAAGGTTTGAGTGCCTTACAGTTTTATTGGGGTTTATTCAGTCTGCATCACTTGGATGTGAACTCTGATGGGCTGGATCAGGTCTGCAGTGACCCAGGGCTTGAAAATAACTGTGTGCCACGGACATCTCTGTATCAGAACTTCCTCCTGCCAGTCCTGTGTGTCCATGTGTCACCTCTGCCACTTGCTGGCACATGGAGTGCTCTGAGCCCCTGTGCCTGTGCTCACAGCTGTGAGCTCTGCCCAGGAGGAGATTTCTTTATCAGAGCATTGCGTTTCCAACGCAGCTGATGATGCAAGACGTGTTCATCATCATCACTTGCCTTTTTTGGCTTCTGTTTGTCTGCTGGTGGAATTTATTGTCTGCCATGGAGCACTCCATGTTGAGGTCAGGTTATTTTAAGTTAATGCCATTTAAGGGATTTCAAATCTGGGACACTTGTCTCTCTGTGGTCACAGCATCTGAGCTGCTTGAGGAGCTGACATCTAGTGGCCAGAAAAGTGGTTCTTCTGGAGTGACTGTCAGTCTGGGGAGTGCTTTTGGAGTACATCCTAACTCCGAGTTGTACTTTCACAGAAAAAAATTGGTTTCTGTATTTATAATAAATGTGGCACCCAGTGTGACAGGGCAGTCCTGGCTGTGGCTCTGTTGTTTGGGAGGGCTCTGGTGTCTTGAAGAAACCTTTTCTTGACAGAATACTTGCAAATCAAGCAAAAAAAAGTTGTATTTCAGTAATACAGAGAAAATGGTGTTGCACTGCATGACTGAATAAAATTTTGAATTTGAAAGAGCAGCTGTATCTCAGATTCTCCTGCAGTAAGAAGCCAGTTTTCATACCTAGCACAGCCTCTGAAAACAGCACATTTTGAGTGAGCTGGAGCTGTTCTCTAACAGTGTGCAAATAGCTGCTCCTTTGTCCTGGTACTTCACCTCAACTGTGGGCACTTTTCTTCTCTGAGAGAAACCTGGACCCACCACAGTCCTTGGGACCCAAGAACCAAACCATAATCCTTGCTGCTTAGCCTCCTAAAAAATCCAATTTTAAATTGCTCTCCACCTCCAGATAGCAGTTAAAGCAAATACAAATTTATGTTTTTAATTCAAAACATCATCTTTCCTGTGAAGTGAAGAAGTTCTTTACCAAATGAAATTGTTTAATAACAGCCTGGGCCAAATAGCTCACTTTTAAAACAACAGTGGCAAGAGGCTCATTGTTAATATTAATTAGGGCTTTGTGTCCTTATAATAATTCAATTTTGCAAGGGTTTCCCCTTTCCTTTCCCTGTCAGTGTGATGCAGGAATGCTCAGCTGGGGCACAGAGGATCCATCACCTCAGGGAGCACAAGCCCAGGTGTGGGGAGTGGGGAACTCTCCAATCCAGAGCTGCAGTGGACATTTGTATGTTCCTTCCCTGTGCTCCTGCTGCATAGGGAGGGACACTGGAGTCTCCAGAGAAACACAGCCTGGAGGGCAGCTGGAGCCTGTATTAGCAAAGGAAAATGAAGAATCAAAGTTGAGGTTCTTTCATTCAATTTGTGTACAAGTCAGTAGAAAGGAAAATAGAAGTCCTGGCTGGTGTTGTTACCCATCCCTTTTTCACCTTTCCCTCCCTAGGTATCTGCTTTTCATCTCATGTTTTATTCCACAATTTTATCCAATTGTACCCAAATTACAGGTTACTTAAATGATGTGTGTCTATCTCCCCAAAGAGTTGAAAAAGGGAATTGGAAATTACACTGTTGGAAGCTGGAAAAAGAGGAAATTAGGCTCTTTCAGATGCTTGCTGTTTTTCCAGCCCTTTGAAATAATCTTGAAGAAAAGGGAGTTTTGTAAAACCCTCTTTTCTAAAACACTCAGCAATTGAACTGTTCTCCTTTAATTTCAGCATGCAGCAGATTTGGAAAAGAAACAGAATGAAACTGAAAACAGAAAACTGCTGGGAACAGTCATCCAGTATGGGAATGTCATCCAGGTAGGCTGTGAACATCCATGCAAGCTGGAGAGGATTTAGTTGAAAATTCCCTGCTCAGTGAACTTCAGATTTCTGGAATTCGTGATCCAGAGTCTGTAGTTTTGCCAGGTTTCACTGTGCTCTGAGGTGGGATCCTGGGAAGCAGGGCCTGGGTGTTACATCTATGATGAGATCAGTTTTTTATTGTGGGTTAATTGTGCTTGGATTGGAGGTCACCATTGATTGTCTTTCAGAAATCCTTGTTAGAGCCCTCGTTAGAGTTGTTGGGAGGTGGCACATGTACAACACCAAATATCCTCTCACAGTGAAATGTTGACACTTAAATCATAAACGGACACAGAGAAGGAAAATCAATAGAAATATTTAGATTTTTTTGTTAGATCAGACTAAGCAAAGCAAGAGAAGAGCAGCTTTGCCTCTTATCAGGAAGAGCCACTTAATCCCCAGCATTTCACAAGTTTTGGTCCTGGGTTTTTTTGAACAGGTTGTTTTAAAGTGATGAGGGCATGTCCATGTGTTTGTCCTAGCTGGGCAAGGGACAGCTGGATTAACTGGAGGTGTTTTGTTCTGTGTCTGAGTGTGAGTGGAGCTGTGCCTGGGTCATCAGTATTTGCACAGAATTCACTTTGCACTCCTGTGTGGCACTGCAGTTGTCTCGTGCACGCTCGGGTTATTGAGGGGAGGAAGAGGAGCATTCTTAGAACTGAACTCTGATTCTTATTCTAGCTGCTTCACTTAAAAAGTAACAAATACTTAACAGTAAATAAGAGGCTTCCAGCTCTGCTAGAGAAGAATGCAATGAGGGTGACCTTGGATGAAGCTGGGAATGAAGGCTCCTGGTTCTACATCCAGCCCTTCTACAAACTGCGCTCCATCGGGGACAGTGTAAGTGCTGGGAGCAGGGTCCTCACACCTCCTTTGGGCACAGCCTGCACTTGGGAGGCCTGTCTTGCAATTAATGCAATGCACACATCTCCCAGGGCGTGATGATGATGCAGGAACAACCTTTTTGCTATGCTGTCATGAGGGGGAGGAAAATTGCTATGGTAACTTGTATTTTGGAAACGTGGAATGATCTAACATTGGAGGGAATAAGGGACCTAATTAGGCTGGCCTTGCACAATTCCTGCTCAATTCAAGATGGTAGGAAGTGTTGAGCTCCTTCAGGAGGTTTGGAAGGAATAATTAGCATCTTGGTTTTCAGTGTTGTCAGCTTAGAATCAAAATTCGTCATCACTTTGGATGTGAGGAGTGAGGTAATAAGGAAGTGAAATGCTCCTGCTCATGGGAAATTTTTAAATGCCTTGCCATTTTAATCCCTTCTTTTGCAACAGCTGAGTCACTTGGGTATGGAATCTTCCTAAAACCAGGAGGTCATAAGCTTCAGTGTGCTCTGGGGTTCAGGCCAGGTGTATTTGGCACCTAAACAGTGAATTTATCAATCAGCCAGCATTTATCCTGTAGCCCCATCTGCACCAGAGCTCAGTCTGCTTCTTCTGCAAGGCTCTGAGTCCAGTAGCATAGGAGTTTTTGCCTCAGTCACGGAGTTTGGTGGGCTAAATTCTGAACCAGACAGAATCCTGGTGGATACTCAGACTGGCATATCTCCAGACTGCAAAAAGGTGATTTCCTCCCATGGCTCCCATTAAAAAAAAAAATAAAAAAATAAAAGGATGAAAAAGAGCTTTCTCAGGGTGCAAATTTGTCTGATGCTGCACTTCTCTGCAGGTTGTCATTGGAGACAAAGTAGTCCTGAATCCTGTCAATGCTGGCCAGCCTCTCCATGCCAGTAGCCATCAGCTTGTGGATAATCCAGGATGCAATGAGGTAAGGGGACTTTGGCACAGCTGGAGCAGCTGTACAAACCTCTCTGTGCTTCAGCTTACTCATTTGTACATGGTTTGGAATTCAGCAAGTTGGTTGGTACCTGTGGCACTGCTTATTAGGAATGGTTATCCTGGTAATCAGTGACTTAAGAGATGAGTTTTGGAGTTCTGCTTTCTCTTGGGTGCTGGCAGAGGTTTGAGTTTGATCTCTTTTGCCTGACTGGCTAAAAGCAAGTTGCTCCTTCAAGATCAGGATTTGTGGCACAGTGATGTGCCCCATACTAGTTACTATGAAGAAAATTAAATCTACCAGCACAGATGTGTAACAAGTGACTTCCAAGCAAGTCAGCTCTGGAATTAACTTGTTCTGGAGCAGATATAGAAAATACTTTCCTTCTCCAGAGCAATGCAGCCAGGCCTGCAGTGTTCTGGTGAAAATAGAGGCAGGCACAGAGAAAAGGCAGGCACAGGACAGGGGGACTGATGGTCTCATTCTCCTTCTAGGTCAACTCAGTGAACTGCAACACCAGCTGGAAAATTGTGCTCTTCATGAAATGGAGCGACAACAAGGACGACATCCTCAAAGGGGTGAGAGGCAGAGCTGTGCCTGTCTGCAGCTGGGGCCCTGCTGGGCACTGCCCCTGCTCACCCTGCTGCCTGCCTTTGGCAGGGGGACGTGGTGAGGCTGTTCCACGCCGAGCAGGAGAAGTTCCTGACGTGTGACGAGCACAGGAAGAAGCAGCACGTGTTCCTCAGGACCACGGGCAGGCAGTCGGCCACGTCTGCCACCAGCTCCAAAGCCCTGTGGGAGGTGGAGGTGAGGACTGCACCCAGGCTGGGGCTGCCCTGCTAGGAACAATTCCTCCTTCTCTTTAAAACACTCTGTCTGGCTTTCTCGCTTTAGGTCGAATTTTCCTGGTGTTACAAGTTGAGATTGGAATTCCTTCACTTGCTGTGCTTTCTGTGCACGGTCACTGTGGAGCTCTGCTCTCTGATGGTGCAGCACAGAGCTCTTGAGTTCAGGTGCTTTACAGCTCAGGAAAAGGGCACAGAGAAACATCAATGAAGTCATTTTCTTACCAGTCACTGAAGTTTAACAACAGCTTATGATTTCCACTGTCCTGCTGAGTGTACTGAAGGCTCTATTTTTAGTGTGGAATAATGTGATTATGTATAGCCTCATCTGATAGGAGGCTGCAGCCCCTTGCTAGTCTGTCTGAAGTGGCTTTTTAAATTCACTTGGCTTTTAAACAGAGTGACTAACACCTTGGCCATCAGTGGCTTCTGAAAATAGCCTCAATCTGTTGGTATTATTAGCGTTGGTTTATGATTTTAAATCTGATTCAATTATGCAGTGCATATAAGAATCAAAAAATAAATTGTAATGATGGATAGGTGTTTTTATATTCCTTTCCAGAAGTATCTGCTGTGACATTCAGCTTCTCCTGTATTTCAAATGGAAGTCTGCCTGTAATTAGCATTACTTTGGCATGTTATCAGTCTGTGGTAACTCTCCATGTGTGTGCAGTTACCTGGACAGGTGAGAGTTCTTCCCTGAAAGGTACAGGTCAGCTGTGATGAGTTTTCTTTAGGAATCAGGTCAACCCTAACCCACAGAGTAGCCAATATGGGGTTATAGGTGTTGGAGGCACTCCTTGCCCCACTTTGTCAGTAAATATGAATATTAATTCTTTTGTACAGCATTGTTGCATTTGAAATATTTCCAGGTGTCTTCCCTCATCCATTTTACACAGCCGAAAATTTACTTATAGCCATAGGATAATGGATTTGGTGCCTTCTCTAGGGATTTGTTTCAAGACCTGGCAGCACATGCACATAGAGAGCCCCTTCCTTAATTCATGTACAAACTGAGGGGAGCTATTCCCAGCCAGCTCCGAGCGTTCCCTGCACACTCCTGGTGACAGATAAAAGGTGGCTTTGTCTTTTCTCAGCCCCTGGTTGTGTTTGCCCTTCCCTGCACGTGGAATGAGGCAGGTCCTGCTGGGAAGGGGCATTCCAGGTGTGTTCCCTGTCCCTGCAGGTGGTACAGCACGATCCCTGCCGGGGGGGAGCTGGCTACTGGAACAGCCTCTTCAGGTTCAAGCACCTGGCCACGGGGCACTACCTGGCAGCAGAGGTACGTGGGCTGGGCTGGCACCTCTGCCTGCCCTCACACTGTGTTCTCCTCCTTTGGCACCTTCTCAAAATCTGTCATTTCCCACCCTGAAACTGGACACGGGGAGGGGAGGAGAGTGGTCATTTGGATTCATACAAAAATAGATGCTAAATGTAGGAGATAAGATGAAAGAGCTGAAAGAATGTCATGGTTTGGGGTAGTCATAAGCTGATTACACTTTTTGTGTGAATTCTGGAGTCAAGAACTTCTCCTGCAAAGAATAGGCACTAAATAGTATCCTGTCATGTGGGCACTGGAATCAATGGGACTTTATTAAGTGATGAATAAATGGTAAATGACTGAAAGCCTTTGGGGGAAAATGAATTCAAGTGTTGGTAATTTCTCTTGAATCACTGATTTTTGAGCAGAATTGTAGGACTGAATATAAAATGAAAACACTGACTTCAGACCAGTCTGTAAGAACTGCAGATAGAGAAAAGTCCAGATTAAATATCCCATTTTATATTCTTCTGATAAGCAGATTGGAAAACCAGAAGCATTTTGTCACATGCACACTGCAAATCCTTTTCAGTAGTGATCCAGTGTAGAGCTTTTCCAGTAAATCTCGGGTTTTCTAATCAGCCAAAACAAAAACATGCTCTTAGATCATACAAGAATATCCCAGACGAGATTGCTCACCTGATCCCTGGTTAGAATAATGTTTGTTCTAAAAGATTTCTCCAAGCCAGTAGTTTCTAGCTGGAAATTCCGCTTGGAATTTAAACAACAGAAAGCAAGCATAAACTGGTTAACTCTCTACTCTTGCTCCTGTAATGATTCTCTTGACTGAGATAACTCTCCCTGCGTGTTTGCAGGTTATTTGGCTGATTTGCAGCCTGGTGAGCCGTGCTGGGTGTGGGCAGTGTGCTCTGCATGCCTGGAGCAGTGCAGGGCACTGGTGACCACGAGGTTCAGGTGATGCTCAGGCTGTTTGCCCCTTGCAGCTGTGCTGGAGTTTTGACCTGCCTGTGATTCTGTTCCATCAGGTAAACCCTGACTATGAGGAAGATGACCTGGAGTGTCAATCCTCAGTAAGTATAGGCAAGGGTATGGTCCTGCCCCTGACTGAGGAGGGCTTGGCATAGCCCCAGGGCTGCCCTGGCCACTGCACAGCTGGTCCAGGCTTCGATGTTAGTGAAGAAACTAAAGACCTGACAATGCTCTGGAGGCTTTTAAGGCCTGTCCCAAGAGTGGGTGTTGTCACCTTAGTGCAGAACAACCCACTTGGAACTGAATTACCACATTACCTGAACCCCCCTCAGCTCCTCCCTTTGTGGCATCTTTTTCTGTCTTCCTGTTTCCTCAACCTTTGCTTCCTTGGAGCTCTCTCCTGCCGTGGGCTGGAAATCTAGTTGCTCAAGGTGACACCAGATGGGGCTCGTCCCTGAGGGAGTGTCCCCCAGTGCTGTGCCTGTCTGACCTCTGTGGTTAAACAGCAGATTTGCTGTTATTGTACCTTGTCCCGGGAAAGCAGGATAACAGAGCAGGAATGGCAGGGGGAGGGTGATTCCAGAGCCATTCCTCTGGTTTTCCTGTGGGAGCCAGTCTGTGTTGTCAGTAAATGTTGTTGTGTCAAAGATTGAGTGTGTGCTGCTCTGTATTGACAGAAGCTTCCCTTTGGTGTCAGAGCGAAGCAGCATTGCTTCAGGAGTTGGAAACAGAGAAAACTGGAACAGCACTTTGCATTGTGGATTTTATTTATTTTGGATTTGATCATAGGCTTATGCAGCTTTCTTGGTCATTTATCCTGTGTTATGGAGGATTTGCACCATTTGGGTATGACAAAGAGCTGTTCCCTCCGTTCCTAAGAGATGGATGTGATGCTTGGAAATCCTGCAGGGTGCATTTTTCCTCCTAAAAGGATTTTTCATTACAGCCTGGCCATTAAAATGCTTCCCTCGCCCTCAGATATTGAGCTGTTTTCCTGATTACTTCTTGGTGGCATTTGGCAGCTTGACTGCAGTAAACATGGCAAAAAAACCTGAACAAACCCCACCCATAGCTGTTCCCTGGGGTGTGGGGGGAATCCAATACTGAGGTGTTTTGTTGGGTTAATTTTTCGAGAGTTAATCAATGTTGAGGGGCTTTAGGTAGACACCCTGCTCCTGTGATGTGTCCTGCTGGCATGTGCATGGATCACATTCATGCACTGTCTCAGCTCTCTGCTTTTTCCCTGCTCTGTCTCTTTACCACTAGATGGCAAAAATAGACCAGCAAGAACAGGACCAGGAGCACATAATTCAGCTCTGACGGGAAATTGCCACATCGTTTGTCATTCTCTGCTGACAGGAGGGTGTAGGCTGCTTTATCCAACTTTATCCAAACTCCAGCCTGATCCGAGTGTGAGCTGTCTGTGGGGTTTCTGTGCACAGCTCACTGGTTTGGTTGGTGCTTTCTCCTTGTCCCTCAGAGGGCTGTGCAGGGAGGGTTTCCATGGGCATGCGTGAGGTGCCAGCTCCACCTTCCAGCAGCAAAAGGAGCTGCTCTTGTCACCTCTGGGGTTGAATTTCGGTGTTCCCTGAATTGCCTCATTTCCTGCTTTCTGCTTTACTGCTGGTGTTCAGCTTTGCCCCAGTTTGAAGAAGTGACCAATTGTCTCCCAAAGGACAAGCTGTGAATGCAGAGCAGCTGTATCCCTCACTGTGTTCCCTCCCCTTGCTGGGGGGGATGAAGGAGACAGCTGAAATTCAGAGAATTCATTCCAAGTGAGCGAGTTCCTCCCAGAATTTCTCTCCAGATGGACTCTGAGTGTAGAGTTGCTCCTTCCCTTGAAGGCACACTCCCAAAGTGTATTTCTGTTCCATACAGATAACTGCCTGTTCCCATGTACAAAATCAGACTTTAAATGTCACTGCTTTGTAGCCAAGTTCATTGACTGCAAATATGTTAACTTGGGAGTATCCTGAGGCACAAGCAGCACTGGATACCTTTTCCATCTGCTCCAGGATGGCAGTGCCTTGCAGCAGGGCTTTGACAGGCAGGTGCCTGAGTGCTGACTCCTTTGGGTGCCACCATCACAGAGAAGCTGAGAAATTGCTTTCTTGGTCAGCTTGAGAGTTGCAGGCAGGATGTAGGTGGTTGTGCATGGACAGCTGGTTCCTCTGTGCCCGGACAGTGAGCAGCTTCTGTAGGGACCTGTGACAGCTGGGAGTTCCCTAGGAAAGGATTTGGAGAAAGTTGTTGTTCCTCTTCTCAGTTCATCTTTGGTTTTTCCTACCCTTTTGTCCTTTCATTTGGAGCCCCGGGGTTTATCCAACTGATGTATCTTTACTTTGCTGGAGGAGGCTGGGGATTTGCTGGAATCTTGGGAATAAAGATCCTTCTGGTGCCATGGCCTTTGGAACATGTTTTTGTGCTTGAGAGCAGCACAGGCTGTAGTGTGAGCAGCAGGACTTCCAGCTCCTTGATTGGCTTTTTGTTTCTCTTGCCTGGGATTGATGGATGTGGCTCCCATTTTTGCTGCTGAAGCTGATTATTTCCCAGCAAGGTTGTTGGTACATGGTGTGGCCGGGTTTTTGTGTTTTCAGCTCATTAATTATGTGGTTAGAGGGATAATTGCAATGTGTGGGGTACGTTTGGAGAGCTGGTAGTGTCAGGATTGGGGATCTCAGCTGATGTGTGTTAGCAGAAGGCAGGCAGAGCTCCCAGTGTGTGTGGGGTGCATGGCTGGGGGGGTTTGTCTCTTCTGGCACTGTCTGTGAGATGTGAATTCTGTGTGGAGGGGGAGTTGCTGTGCTGGCACTCAGGACTTACCCCAGGGGAAGCGAGGCATGCTTGGCCAGAGCAGCTGCTGTCAGTGTTGCTGGTGTCCTGCAGCCATTCCCCTGGTCCAGAGTGCCCCCCGTGTGTCTGGGGCTGTGGGGGGCTCTGCAGGGCTCCCCTGAGGCCGTGGGCTTTCTCCACAGCTGGACCCCGAGCAGGAGGCGGCGCGGCGGGGCCGGGGGCCCCAGGAGAAGATGGCCTATTCCCTGGTGTCTGTGCCAGAGGGCAACGACATCTCCTCCATCTTCGAGCTGGACCCCACCACCCTGCGAGGGGGAGACAGCCTGGTCCCCAGGTACAGTAGCCTCTGCACAGCTCGGGGGTTTTTGTGGGCTTTTAAAGTAAAGCTGCCCCAGACTGTCTTCCTTTCATCCTCTGGAATCAGGTTCCTGCTCTAGTGAATGTAGAAATAATGAGAAAATGCCTGAAGCTTGGCTTGAGTGCTTTACAATTGAGGTATAAGTAAGAGAACACCATTTTACAGATGGGGAAATTGAGACTAAGTGACTTCCTAAGTGACTTCCTTGCCAGGAATGATCTGGGACTAAAAGCCTTGGGTGTGCTATCAAGGCATTCATTCCTGTGACCTGTCTGTATTGTGTTAGGATGCAACACCAACTATTTAGCACTGGATTTTCTGTTGTTTGTGTGTTCTTTACTGTTCATGTGGCACCTCTTGCTGTTGTAAAGCTGCTGCACCCTTCCAAGTGCCACGCTCTGCACTCAGCTCTTTGCTGCTGTTCCCACTGAGAAAGCACAGCAGGTCGGTTCCATCTATTCAGCAGCTCCCTGAATCATCAGGTACCCATGTTTGGAGTATCAGGGAGCTCTGACTGAAAACTCCAGAGGTAAGGGGGGAAGCTGGCAGCTCACAGCAGTGGAAAGGTGAGGATGGGAAGAGGTTCAGATTGTTGCTGGGCAGCAGCTGAGTTACAGCAGCTCAGAGTGGCCGTGGTTCTGTTCTGGAGCAGAATCTCTTTCACTACAGAGGAAACCTTCCTCAGGTAAATCCACAGAGTGAGCTAAGGCATTAAGAATGTTGCTCCAGTTGTGGTGTGCAGTGTGGACAGAGATGACACTTCTTTTCCACTTGTTCCTGCCTCAAAATCCCAACAATGCAAAGACTTCCCAGCTGGGAGGCTGACTCATGCTGGGGCACTCCTGGCTTTCTTTCAGGAACTCCTACGTGAGGCTCAGGCACCTCTGCACCAACACCTGGGTTCACAGCACCAACATCCCTATTGATAAAGAGGAGGAGAAGCCTGTGATGCTGAAAGTAAGTTCTGTTACTTTGTGTAAGCACATCCTTTGATTCCTGTACTTCTACAAAAGTGTTGTTGGCAGGAGTTTCACTCCCTGAGCCTGTCACAAACGGAGCATGTGACAGTAATGAACAGTGCCCATGCAAAATATTTGCTCTTAATGGCTCAGTTTCCTGGTAGTTTTCTAGTTACACTGTTCAGCTTCTACTCCACAACAGTCATCAGGAGCAGGATATTTTTTCCACTAGCTACAGCAACATTTTTCCTTCTCACCTGCTGCTCCTTTGAATTTGGGACAGCTTTGAGCTTGCACAGAGTGTTCTCAGAGTTTGGGTTTAGCAGTGCTCCCATGCTGCCTAAGCACAGTGTGGCTTTTCTGTTTCATTATGACTGAGTGTGTGAGTTTGTTCCTGCCGTGGGGTTTGCTGATAAAGCTTCTCTGGCTTTCAGATTGGGACCTCTCCAGTGAAGGAGGACAAAGAAGCTTTTGCTATAGTGCCAGTCTCGCCTGCAGAGGTTCGGGACTTGGATTTTGCAAATGATGCAAGCAAAGTTTTAGGTTCCATTGCTGGCAAGCTGGAAAAGGGAACAATAACCCAGAATGAAAGAAGGTAAGGAAACCAGAATTGGAAGCAGATAATGTTGCTTCCTGTAGTCAGTAACTGTTTCTTTGACAGTTTTATCAGAGTAAATGATAGAAGAGGATTTGGTTTCCTCTTTGATGAGATTTGATGTTGTTGTGTCCATAGTGGAGGTTCTCAGGCCTGGATTGTGCAGCCCTCCTTGTCCTCTGTGAAGTGAGAGCATGAGAAGTGTTGTGAGCTTGGGGAACTAATCCCCAGCATACCTCTGCAAGTGGAGTGTGGGAATTCCTAATCCATCTTGTGAGGACTGAGCATGTGACTTGCTGCAAATCCTCTGACCGTGTCTGTGAAAATGGGGCCACACAAAAAGAGCACAGGGGTGGCTGTGTCACACCAGGGCCCGTGTGCTTCTATAGCCAGTGCCTTTTATTTGGCCTTGGGAGAGGTTATCACCTGATTTATGATTTGTGGCAATGGAAAGAAGTGCCAAATAGAACTTGGCAAGTGTAGGGTTGTCCTAAAGGGATTTTCTTGCCTTGCTGCTGCTCTGGTTTAGCTGTTGGACAGTGAGGCTGCAGCAATGGGAGAGCATTAGTTTCTAATTTTAAGTTCTAGTGCAAACCTCTAAGCTTTATCCAAACTCTTAATTGCTGTTAGTTTTTCACTTAGCATTTGGAAGTCTGTGTAAACTTACCCTGGCACTGCTCTTTTAGCACAGAGAATTTGTATTCTCGTGTTAACAGCTTCTGGCTTTTCCATAGATCTGTTACCAAACTGTTGGAGGATTTGGTCTACTTTGTTACTGGTGGAACTAATTCTGGCCAGGACGTCCTTGAGGTGGTGTTTTCTAAACCTAACAGAGAACGGCAAAAGCTGATGAGAGAGCAGAATATTCTAAAGCAGGTAGGCTGGGGTTTTCTCTGAGCTCTGCCTGTGAGAAGAGTTCTTGGAAAAAAGAACCTGGTAACGGAGAACCTGCCAGGCTGGATGGGGCTTGGAGGAGCCTGGCCTGGTGGGAGGTGTCCCTGCATGTGGCAGAGGGTTGGAACGAGGTCATCTTCATGGTCCATTCCAACCCAAGCCATTCTGTGGCTCTGTGAAACTTTGGTCTCAAATTATTGGGGCCAAAAGGTCCTTTGAGTTTCCAGCTTTCAGCAGGCTCTGGGCAGTGGGCTGTAGGCTCATCATTGTTGGAACTAAAAATTCCAGCAGATGGTGCTGAATAAAGGTGATGAGCATCTTCTGTCCGGGCTGCTCCATGGCCAAGAACCATGGTGACTGCAGCATATTTCTGATGTACCTTTTGAAATACAAAGGCACAGAGCTTTGACACTAGTTATGAGCAGGACAAGGCAGTGCCTCATGAGGCTGTGTCTGTGTTTTTTACTGAATCTGTAGATTTTCAAGCTGTTGCAAGCACCCTTCACGGATAGCGGGGACGGGCCGATGCTGCGGCTGGAGGAGCTGGGGGACCAGCGCCATGCACCCTTCAGGCACATCTGCAGGCTCTGCTACAGGGTGCTCAGGCACTCCCAGCAGGACTACAGGAAAAATCAGGTTGGAAATACCTCTGTCATGATCAATGGCACCAGCATGGTTTCTCTGCTCAAATGAAAAAAAAGCTTTTTCCCATAAAGTAAACCCTGCTCTGCTGTGGCTGTGCAGTCAGCAAGAGGTTTTGGGATTGCTCAGTTTCATTCTATTTTTCATCTGTCAGAGACTATAATGTAATTAGCACTGGTTCTAAGTGGGATTTAAGAAAACAACAGAATTTCTAACTGTCCCACACAGGTGAATTTCAAGACTGTTCACTCTTGCTGACTACAGGCTCCATTGAAAGTTGCCCTGTAAATTAAGGCTGTTCAGTTTTTGTTGCCATGTATTAAAAACAAAGTCCTGTCAGATAAGTATAAATGCCTTGCTACTATGTCTAGCCCAGGAGAGAGGGGAGGGATAGAGGTGTTAAGGTTGTCTGTCATTGTTTGCTTTCTTTCACACAAACTATTTGGATCTAACCCAGTTTGCTCCTTGGAATGTTGGTATTGACAAACATCCACTTGTTTTCTGTTATTATTTTGAATTCTGAGGGCTAATTACACCCCCTTCCTCCTTGCCTGTGTGTTTTGAAGGAATACATTGCCAAGCAGTTTGGCTTCATGCAGAAGCAGATTGGCTATGATGTCTTGGCTGAGGACACCATCACAGCCCTGCTCCATAACAACCGCAAGCTCCTGGAGAAGCACATCACAGCTGCTGAGATTGACACCTTTGTGAGTCTCGTGAGGAAAAATAGGGAGCCCAGGTGAGAGCTGCATTTCTGAATATGTGATTACCCTTCTCCTTCTGGGAAAAGTCTGTACCTGCCAGCTTGCTCAGGAGGAAGCACAGCCAGTTCGCTGTGTTCTGGCACTCGCCCTGCCGTCCCCTCGGGCAGCAAGTCTTGCTCTGCACCGTTCAAGTGGAGTTCTGAATGTTTGCTTCCTGAAATGTAGATTGCTTCAGTTGAGATCTCAACAGTGATTGATACCCTTTTGGCTCGTGCTTTCCAACAGGTTTTTGGATTACCTCTCGGATCTGTGCGTTTCCATGAACAAGTCTATTCCCGTGACACAGGAGCTGATTTGTAAGGCCGTGCTGAACCCAGCCAATGCAGACATTCTCATTGAAACCAAGTAAGTCTGTGCCTCTCAAGATGGTTCTCCTGGTGTGAAGCAGAAGGAAGGTGGTTCGAAGCTGAGCACGCTGCTGGCACGTCCCAGGGAAGCAGGGAATTAATTGTGTGGGATCCTCTTCAAACCCAGGGAGCAGGGCTGGGGACAGCAGGTGTCTGCCAGGTGCATCCTCAGCCC
>VYZP01031319.1:0-23048 GCA_013400635.1 Hypocryptadius cinnamomeus | reverse complement strand
GAGGTCTTTTCCAGCCTTAATGATTCTGTGGGACTGTGGGTTTGCCTGGCCCAGCTGGGCAGGAGCAGCAGGGCATGAGGAGTAGGGACAGGAGCTGTTTCCCCTCCATGCTCAGCACTTGCCTCCCTCAAAAGTGCCCCTGGTTCCTGAAGGGGACCCTTTGGAGCACCTTTTTCTTTTTTTCTCTGACTTCAGTGTTGCACAAATGTGCTCACCTTCCTGTAGACATGCTACTACTCCACTGGGATGTGTGCCTGACACCAAGGATCCCAGCTGAGGAATGTCCCATCTCCCAGATGCAGCCCTTGATTCTCACTCTTCTCACCTTACAAGTGCCAGCTTTCTATTTTTATCAACAGCTTCAGAGCACTCAGCAGCCATGAACCATTCCTGCCTCAGCTTGTGAGCCAAAATGCTTGGAAGCTACAAAGATCCATGGCTCCAGCAGGGTCTGGTCCAGGGATGGGTGGAAATTCTCTCTCTTTTGCCCAAACCATTGGGCAGTGTGATTTGTGAAACTGGGGTGGTTCCCCGGGCTCTGTGTGACAGGGGTGACTGCCAGGCCATCGATGAGACAAGCAGGTCTGCAGCCTGCCTTTGGAATGCGAGTCAGCCATTCAGGCTCATTTCTTAATCCTTCCCTTGCAGCTAATTATGATGCAGCCAGACTCCTGCTTCACCCTTTTCCTCCCTTTTCTGTTGGCACAGAGTGAGGGTGGGATCACTGGGCAGGGACAGGTTCCTGGCCTTTGTTAAGGCTCAGTATGAGTGCCCTGGTTAAAGGACAGGCTTGTGATATTCTGGCCTTCCCAAGGTGGTCCCAGTGATCCTGGAGTGATCCGGCATGATCCACTCCCAGCCCTTGCAGCTCAGTGCCTCAGCACTGGTGTGTGTGTGTCCTTCCCACGGGGTTATTCCCTACCAACCTTCCCCAGGCTCCCAGCATGAACGGCTCCTTCCTACCCTGCTGCCTGGGCAGAGGGTTTGGAGAGGGATAGGGCTGAGGGGGAAAGCATGGAACATCCCTGCCTTCAGGAGAGGTTTCTTGGTCACCTGTAATTTCCCCCAGAGCAGTGTGAATTTTCAGGGATTAAACTCTGTAATTCCCAGGATCTCTGCAGGGACAGGGAGCTGGTGATGGGCTGAAGGCATGTGAGGAGTAGGACAGGCTCTTTGGACTGGGAATCTGGGGATGGAAAAGAGATTTTGGTCACAAGGCTGGGGAGGGATGTGATCCCACTACGGCTGATTTTCTCATGCCTCATTCAGACGCTGTGCCATGCATTTTGTGGATTGTCCTGGCTGGTTCCCAGGCTCAGCTGTAAACCCCTTTTGAAAGTGAGGGATGCAAAGGCATAGTTTTCCTTGCAGAACTGCATCCTTTTCCCATGGGGCAGAAAGCTGCCTGCTTTGTCGTGGGGTTTCAGCTCTGTTTGCTGAGTGATGACTGGCAGCTTCTCCCAGTGCCAGCGTCAGCTCTCCTGGTTCCATGGCAAAGGCTCCTTTTTCAGACAGGCTGGGATGGGGCCAGCCTGGTGCTGGGTGCCAGGCACACAGGTCCTGCTTGCCCAGACCTCCAAGAGCTTGGATTGGTGTGTTCCAGATGCTGATCAGATTATTTGGGTCTGGGGAGCGTGCTGGGGTGAAATCCAAAGCACGGTTTCTGCCCTGAGGAATTTATCATTTAAAATAAACCCAGCATGTGCGTGGAACTCTGAGATTGTCTAAAATCCTGGTTACCTAGGTGGTAGCACAGCAAAACCAGGGAGGGTTGGATGTCTGGGGAAGGCAGAGTGGTTTGTCACCTCCTACAGGGTCCCTGTGTGCAGCCACCAGCACTGACACAGCTGGGATGGTTCTCCCAGCCACAGCAGCAGTGCTGGGTGTAAATGGTTCCAGTCAGGCCCGTTCTTGTGGTGCCCATGAGCTGATGTGTGTGGGAGCTGGAGGGGTGTCTGGAAGAGGGTTGGGACCTTCTGTCCTGTCAGTCACTGGCAGCTCGCAGTGGGATGTGCCCAGGTGCTTGTGTCTGGTATCTCCCAGGCTGTTGGGCACAGGAATTTGGGGGGCCAGGAGCATGAAGTGCCCATGCTGCTCTGTCGTGCTCATCTGCTCGTGTCCCCACAGCGATGGCAGCCATCAGGAAGAAGCTGGTGATTGTGGGAGATGGTGCCTGTGGAAAGACGTGTCTGCTGATCGTGTTCAGCAAAGACCAGTTCCCCGAGGTCTACGTGCCCACGGTGTTTGAGAACTACATTGCTGACATAGAGGTGGATGGGAAGCAGGTAAGGGCTGTTGCCATTGCCGTCCCCTTGCTCCATGTCCCGTGCTGGCGGTGCCACTGCCCAGTGCTGTTGCTGGGATTGCTCTGTGTGCTCAGAGGCACCTGCACAGAGGAGCCCATGGCTGCAGCATTTCTGGGTCACCCTGAGCCTGTCCCAGTTTGGGGAAGAGCACAGCTGTACCTGCGGAAGATAAATCTGTCACTCGTGGCCTGCAGAGCCACTGAGCCGCGTCCTTGTCCCCTCTCAGGTTGAGCTGGCCCTGTGGGACACGGCGGGGCAGGAGGACTATGACAGGCTGCGGCCCCTCTCGTACCCAGACACAGATGTCATCCTCATGTGCTTTTCCATCGACAGCCCGGACAGCCTCGGTAGGGACTGGGGGTCCCACGGGACCTCGGTGCTGCTACTGAACCCCCTGGGGTCTGGGAAGCCCCCCAGCTGCCCCTCGAGGATGCCAGAGTCTTCCCTTCATCCCCCGACCTTTTGTGCACTTCAGGGAAATGCTGGCAACTTGCTGACTGGGCAAGGTGGTGGGAGAGGGCGGTGCTGTGGGGCGAGCTCTCCCTGCTCCAACGGGAAAAGCGTGGGGCTGGTTTCTGTGAGGAGGCTGTGGGGCAGCAGCCCCTCAGCTCATAGGATTCCCTGTGTGCTTGGTGTAGAGAACATCCCTGAGAAGTGGACGCCGGAGGTGAAGCACTTCTGCCCCAATGTGCCCATCATCCTGGTGGGGAACAAGAAGGACCTGCGCAACGACGAGCACACGCGGCGGGAGCTGGCCAAGATGAAGCAGGTGGGGACAGCCCTGGGTGCCCCAGGCAGCCACTTCTGCCCGTACCACATCCTGGCTGGAAGGGCTGGATGCCCCGAGGGCAGGTGCTGTTGTGTTCTGGCAATGCTTCCAAACCCTGTTTTTGCTGCTTCCTAGGAGCCGGTGAAGCCAGAGGAGGGGAGGGACATGGCCAACAGGATCAACGCCTTTGGCTACCTGGAGTGTTCGGCCAAGACGAAGGAGGGGGTGCGGGAGGTGTTTGAGATGGCCACCCGTGCCGGGCTGCAGGTCCGCAAGAACAAGAAGCGCAGAGGCTGCCCGCTGCTGTGAGCACCTGGCTGCCCTGCCCGGGGAGGGACTGCTGCCAGCCAGCCCCAGCAGGACCTCGTGGTGCCACTGCCTGCCCTGAACCCTTTGCACCAGAGCTGCCACCCACGCTCACAGGGTGTCCCTGCGACATTCCAGGGCCGTGAGGGGCCAGTGCCTTCAGCACCTGCTGCTCTCCGTGGGCCAGGTGCTCATGTGCTCCCTGTGTTGCCCCGTTTTGTACTGAGCTCCCTGGTTCTGCCTTCCCCATGGGCATTGCTGCGGTGTTCACTCTCCTTCCCCAGCTCTGGGCAGGTGCCACAGAAGCAGGAGGTGCGGGTCACAGCTCACGTGTGGGGTGTGCCAGCCCCTTGGTGTGTTTTGCCTGCTCTCCTTGGCCGTGCAGGCAGCACCCAGCAGTGTTACAGACGTGCCTGGGCAGTTTTAGCCCTGCCTGAGCAGAGCTGGGCTCAGCTGCTGCCAGCAGCTCCTCCTGGGACGCGTGCCCAGCCCTGCCGGTATCGCCGCCTTCCAGTCTGCCTCGGTCATGGGCTTGGCAGCACTAAACCCAACTGCATAATTGGGAGAATAAATGCAAACTGGTATTTTAGTAATTATAACTTTGCTTGTGTGGTGTTCCTCTGGCTCTCCTTTGTGCCTCTCACTGCTCCAGGCTCCTGCCGGGCTCAGGGCCGTGTGCTGCAGGGTGGGGACTTGCCTGGCCCCCAGCCCCTCTTGCTTTAGCTGCTGGTGGAGGATCAGGGTTCACTACCCTGTACTGGCAAAAGAGCCAGGAAGCAGTTTACATGGGAAGGGCCAGGCAGGAGCTTCCCAGCTGTACCCAGTCCCCGGGTGATGGGCACTGCCATCACTGCTGGAGCCATCCTGCCTCTGGAGCAGGTCAGGGCAGGGCTGCAGTGAGCCTGATGCTGCTCTGAAGCCCTGTCTGTGTAAGCAAGGCCCATCCAGGACTCAACAGTACACTGCTTTTCTTTAAACATTTATTCAAGGGAAATAGAGTGCCTGCACAGCCATGCCAGCTCTCAGGCCAGGCAGCTGCCCAGTGGAGAGCTGAGCCAGCTGTCCCAGACCAGGTCCCTGCCCTCCCCAGTCACCCACTCATCACAGCAGCAGTGAGCTCCCCTGTGCACCCAGTGAGGCTCTTTGGAGGCCAGAGTCTCCAGGCTTAAGCCTTTCACTGAATGGTGAGACCAGTCACAGAGAATAGTTTTGCCACAGCCATGTAAAAAATGATTAAAATGGAGAGTTGTCCCAGTCTGATGCTGGTGTGGGCTTCGTGGCTGGCAACACCTTCTGGTCTGGTGGGTTCAGCCCCATCTCCACAGGGATGCATGGAGCACCCTGGGACTGAGACAGAAAAAGCAGGAGCTGCTGCAGGCTAGGGACAGGCTGAGGGGGATGCACCTTCATGGGGCTTCTCCTCCCTTCCCAGGTGCATTTCCTGCAGAGAATCCTCATGGCAGAGCTGGCCCCTGACTTCAAGATGGAGGCATGCAAGCCCTAAGCGAAAACCTGTTTTAAGTTCTGTTGCATTTGGGTCAGGAGAAGCCTCCCAGTGCCCCAGCTTTACCTGGCCATGCTGCTGCCCCAGGGTGCTGGCATGTAACCCTGGCACCCTGCTGCTGCCAGGGCCCCACGGGCAGTGCCCAGCTCTGCTCACCTGGGTGTTAAACATTGAGCTGCAGCGTGTGGAGGTCGTTGGCGAGTCTGTCCTCAGCTGAGCTCTCATCCTCGTAGGGGTATCCGGTGTAGCCCCCCTGTTCCTTGCAGTACCTGAGGAACCTGCAGGTGCAAAGGGAGGGGAGCGTGGGCACGAGGTGGCACCGGCCCCGCTGCTCCATGGCAGTGGGCATGGCCAGGCACCACGTGCTGGCAGCAGGAAAGGGCAGCTGCTGGTGAGCACTGTCAGTGGCAGGGCCAGGAGCACCTCACCTGAGCCAGTGGTGGTCCTTGCAGAGCACGGTCGGATTACCCACCACGATCAACAGAGCCTTGGCCCTGGTGATGGCCACGTTAAACCTCTGAAGAGGACAAGCAAGAGGGCTTTACCTGCTGCAACACCTCTCCTCGTCTCGCAGCCCCGCCTGGGTGCACGCAGCTCTGCTGTGGTGCTGAGCACCCAGAGCAGCTCTACCTGCCTGTGAGAACCACAAGGAAGAAGGGGATGCCAAGGAAAAAGGGTCTGCTCGGGGCTAGGTGGTACCTTGGGGTTCTTGAGGAAGCCCAGCCTGAAGGTCTGGTCGAACTGGAGGTACGTGCTGCAGCTGCGCACGGTGGAGATGAGGATCACCTGCCGCTCCTGGCCCTGGAACTCTTCCACAGAGCCCACCTGGGGCAGGGACAACAGGTGAGGGGCCAGGAGCACCCCTGGGCTGGGGTTGCCAGGGCTCCTCTCCCCTCCATGCCCAGGATGTACCTTCAACTGGCTGATGTCCGGCAGCTTCTGCAGATCGGGATCCAGGGAGGTGATGGCTTTCCGGATCTTCTCTACCTGAATGGAGGCATGGGGCAAAATCCAGCCACCACAGGGCCATCTTTGTGCCAGCCCTGGGGCTGCCCATCCATGCCAGTGCTCCCTGTCCCTTGGGGAGGTCTCTCCCTATGCCCTCACCTGCTTCCTGTAGGGAGAGATGATGCCGATCTCCTTGGGGGACACACTGGGGCAGCTTCCCCTGCCCCGGCTCTGCAGCAGCTTCTTGAGGTAGTGGACCAGGACCTCAATTTCGGCCGTGTTGAAGAATGAGGGACTCTTGGCCTCTCTCTGGTCTTCCCCACAAACCCCATGGAAGATGATGGGGAAGCCCTGGGGATGGAGAACATTTGGCTCTGCTCTGCCTGTGCCTCAGGGAACCCCCTGGGTCAGTCCCTCCTGCGCCCCTCACTTTTTTGGGAAGCTCCTCCCAGGCACAATACAGATTCCGGATGTCAGGCCCGTTGCTCCTGCACACCTTCAGCTCGTTGTCATAGAAGAGCTCGTTGGGGATCCTGAGAATGGCCTCATGGGACCTGGGAGAGGCAGGACCGTGCCAGGGTGGGTGCCATGTGGGTCCAGAACCCTCTCAGGCACCGTGCACCCAGGACAGCAGGTGCATTCCCATCTCCCACACCAGCTGGGGCACTCTGAGGCTCTGGGGGACAGCTCCTGGAGCACCATGCTCACCAATCCCTGCCTGGCTCGGTCCCTTCCTGCACTACCCCTGTCCCCACCTGTAGTTCCAGAGCAGTTTGGTGATGAACTGCGGGTCGTATCCTCCACTCGACTTCTTGTACAAGGGGTTGTGCAGCATCAGCCTCTCCAGCAGCGAGGTGCCTGTGCCCAGTGACATCCTGTGGCTCCCCACAAGGCCACTCAGCCCCTGTGGGATGCCCGCAGCACTCCCACTCCTCTCCCTACTCACCCAGACCATACTGGATGGCCAGTGGTGAGGTCAGGACAGGGCCCAGCTGCTTGGGGTCTCCTGCAAGCACTAGCTGCCCCCCATTGGGGTTGGTCTCCTCATCCATGGGAGCCAGGAGCCCTGGGAACAGGGAGAGCTCAGTGGGGAACAGGAGGGACCCCAGGCCATGCAGAGATGCCGAGACAGCAGCCGGGCCCCACTCACCCGCGATGGCGACGACGCTCTCTGGCTCTGCCGCGTGGCCACACTCGTCGATGAAGACGTGGGAGAAATACCCAGGGGGGAAGTTGGCTGACACCAGCCTGGAGGAGAGATGGAATGAGGCTGTTCTCAGCATCCTGCTCCACCTGGCCATCCTTCCTCTCCTACCCTTCATCCTCATCCTCCCACAGAGGAGGCATTTCCCCTGCTGCTGCCTGCCCTCCTCCAACCCATCCCTGCTGAATCCCAGAGGGACTGCCTTCCCAGCCTGGCTGCAAGGCAGCCCTGGGTCCACCTGCCACGGATGCTGGGGACAATCCCAGCTCCTCTGACCTTCCTGCTGTCACCAGTGTGGTGATGATAATCCGGTAGCGCCTCAGGCTCTCCTTGCTTGGGTACACGTAGCTGCTCTGCTCATCATCCCAGTTGCAGCAGGGCTGGAGTGCAGGCATTGGGTGAGGTCCCATTATCCTGGGGGACGCCAGCCCAGATGTGCTGTCAGGATTTCAGGGTGGAGGGGCAGGGACCTACCATGATATCAGTGGGCACTTCCCTGTAGCTCCTGGAGCTGGCCATGAGCCTGTAGACATTCTGAGGGGCAATGTCCTTGATGAGGCACTGGCACAGCAGGTCTGCAGCACTGTTGGAGGGGGCACAGGCCAAGATACGGGCATCCTTGAAGCATGTCCACACCTGGGTGGGAGAGGGAGGTGACAGCATTGAGCCCCATGGACGACGCTCAGGGCTGGATTTGGGCACCAGCCACTCACCTGCTTGATGGCCTCCACCATAGTGACCGTCTTGCCAGTGCCAGGAGGGCCAAAGATGAGGTATGGGGCTGGCCGGGACACCCCCGTCACGATGTGGGTCACAGCTCTGCGCTGCTCCTCGTTGGTCTCCAGCTTGTGGTTGAACCACCTGTGGGAGCAGAGGCTGCGCTGCCTCCCTCGCCTCCATCCCCTCATCCCTCAGACCCTCCCACCCTGCACAACTGCGACTCACCGGGGCTGGAAGGGGCCTGAGAACAGGGACTTGTGGCAGGAGGTGGAGGGGAAGAGGAGGCTGAACAAGCCACGGCGCATGGCTAGGACTGCAGCCCGGTGCTGGACCTGCAGCGGCAGCCGGCTGAAGGTGAAGGTCACATCGAACTTCATGTTGTTCACAAACTTCTTCTGCAGCCTGGGGGAAGAGTGGTGTGAGCAGGGCATGGGGCACCCTCCCATGCCCTGCTGGCCCTTTCCAACCCACTCCTGGCCTTTGGCATCTTTGAGAAAGGCTGCTGGGAGCAGACATCACTCACTTGGAGGAGAAGCCCAGCCTGACCTTCTCCAGCTCCACGCTGTGCACGTAGCCCTTGTACCGGACGAGCGGGGAGCGGTCCCTCTCGCTGCTCAGGTGGGCAAACAGGTGGTCCCCTCTCAGCACGGACGGGCGGTTCTCGGCCACGCCAGGCACCTGTGCCAAAGGGCCAGCGTGATGCCAGGCACTCTGGGAGTGCCAGCATTGTGCCAGCACCCCTCCCATCCCTCAGCCCCCCACGCACATCGAGAACCAGCAGTGCCCTCTCCTGCACCATGGTCACATCCTGCATGTCGTAGCGCCGGATGTCCACCTCCATCTGAATCTCCTCCAGGTGCAGCAGCAGCTGGAATTTCTGGTAGTAGTTCTCAGGCTGCAGAGGTGCTTCCAGTAGCGAGCTGAGGGCAGCAGCAATGTCATTGTGTCCCAGGGACAGCTTGGCACTCAAGGAACACCTCAGCATTGCTCTCAGCCCTTGGCACTCACCGCATGGCAGCCCAGCTGGAGCTGGCACTGGTGTTGGGTCCGAGCAGGATCGTGTCCTTGAGGCTCTTTGGGTACTGGTAGGTGCCCAGAGGGATCTCCCTCTCCAGTTCATTTTTCAGGGAGCTGGGTGAAGGGGACAGTAGTGCTTCAGGGACTACATGGTGTCCCCAACCCCACTGCACCAGCCATGGCGCAGGGTTGAAGCACTGTCCTGTGGTGCCAGTCAAGGAGCTGAACCTTGTCCTGGCTGGAGAACAGGCTGGGCCCTCTGCTCAGGATGGCAGCAGGTGAGCTCATCACATACCTGTCAGGGGGAATGCCATCCTCGGTGATGACTGTGACATGGCGCTGGAGGCTGGCCTCGTAAGGCTGGAAAGGTGCCGAGGGCCGCAGGTCCTTGGCCAGCTGGCTCTCGGCAACGGCAGCAACGTAGCGTGAGATGCTGAAGGACTCGTCTGGCTCCTTGGAGAACTCGAAGAACACCACAGCACTGAAGTGCCCATTGCAGGTGGTGAGGCACCGCACCTGCATGGGGTACATGCCACCTGCGGGGTGAAGTGGTGAGATTGGGTCCTGCATCCTCTCTGCAGGGCAGGCACGGGGCAGGGGATGGGATGGGACCCCACCTGGGTGTAACAGCAGGGACTGGCCCTGCACTGCCCCTTGCTCATCGGTGAATGAGAGCTCCTGTGCCTGCTGGCGTGGCTGGAACCGCTGCAGTGTCACCACCTCTGTCCCACGGTTCTGCACCAGGACGGTGACTGTCCGGGGCTCACCCGGCACCACTGGGAAGCGGATGTTCCCGTTGCCCTGGTCGTAGTCTGAGATGATCTCTACCCCGTGCTTCCCACGAATGAGCTCAGCCCTGTGGGGAGGGAGGGTCAGGCTTTCCCAGCCGGGGTGGGGGGTCCAAGGGACGTGCCAAGGTGGGGTGCTGCTGGTCATACCACTCCTTGGCATAGCTCTGGGGCATTTGTGGAGTGGAGCTGAGCTGCTGTCCTGAGGCAGACGTGGACACTGACATCTGTGCATTCCTTCTGGGTCGCCGGTACTGGTCTGCCACCACCACATGCCTCGTCACCTGCAAGGAGCAGCCAGAATCAATGTGGCCCTGGGATTCTGCAGGGGACTCCTGAGGAGCCAGTCCTGGTGGGCACTGCCCCAGCATGAACTCACCTTGAATTTCACCACCTCTCCACGCACCTGGACCTGGTGGGTTGTCTTCAGTGCGTACAACATACAGGAAAAATTGGGGGTCCTTGCATCAGTCCTGTGGAGACAAGGGAGAGGATTTGTGTGGGACAGTGTGGCTCGGCTGCCATGGGCACAGGCAGCTGAGGTGAGGCAAGTGGGAAGATGATGCAGGACACTGAGGCTGCAGTGAGGGGGTTCTCAGCAGGTCCCCTCTGCTCCAGGAGAGGAAGAAGGACTTGGGCTTCCCACTGGCAGGTGCAAATCTTACATCCCTGCTGACTGCTCCAGCAGGTCTGTGCTGTGCTGTTGTTGTCCCAGCTATGCCACAGCCATTCCAGCTGTCCCACTGCATCACTGCCTGGCCCTGACAGCCATGCAGCCCCTGCCCATGCCAGTGCCCAGGAGCTGAGCTGGCACAGCCACTGTGCTCCCAGCAGTGATGACCCCCCAGGTACCTCCTCCCAGTCCCACCAGTGCACTGAGCCCTGGCTTTGGCAATGATTAACAATGGTGGTATTGCACAAGGGCCAGTGTGACTGGTGCCAGCAGGTGAGGTGGGGGAGTATGGTGGGCAGTGGGTGTCCAGGGCCATCCCCAGGCAGTTGCTGGGTGCCCATGGATCTGGGGATCATCCCAGCAGGGCTCTGGTGAGACAGACGAGTTTGGGGACCCCAGTGATGCTGCTGGGGACCAGTGTCGCTGGCCAGGCGCTAGGGATGCTGGCCCGGGGATTGGGAGATGCTGGCCAGGGGTCTGTCCCAGGTGATGTTGCCCGGGTCTGGCCGAGGGCTCTCACCTGCCCCGGAACTCCTGGTTGTAGATGGTCCGCAGCGCTTCCCGCAGGCTCGTCTGCTCCCGGCCCGTGTCCTGCAGGAACTGCACGAATTGATACCCCCAAAGACTGGCCTCCGCCACGCTGAACCGCGGCATGGCTGAGCCGAGCCGAGCCGAGCCGAGATGGTGCCACTTCCAGGAGTGCCAGGTTAAGTCGGGCTGGGCTGGGCTGGGCTGAGCCGGGGCTGGTCGCGCAGGGAGAAACGAAAGCGAAAGAGGCCGTGGGGCCGCGGGCTCGCCCGCCTGGCACGGGGCGGATCGGGGCTGGCACGGGACAGGCTGGATCAGCAGCTGGGGGAGAAGGGCCAGGAGGCAGGCAGGGAAGCGGTCACTCTACAGGATGATTAGCTAAAGATTTGGAGAAGGACAAAGAGATAGAAGCGCTCTTAAGGCTGGAGCACTGGCGGTGAACTGCTTCCAGTGTGACCAAGGAGCAGACTAGCCTTGAGGCAGATAACAGCTGTGTTGTGTGCAGAGTCTTATCTTGGGCCCTGCTCCGGCTTCACATTCTTGGAATTGCTGCACCGATTTCCTGGATGGGTCCAGGGCCGCAGCCCACAGCACCTGAGGCCCACACAACCTTTCATCTCCCCTGGGTGCTGCCGCAGGGAGCAGCCTCTCAACCTGTCCTGAGTGCAGAGCACAGTGCAAACCCTCCAGAAAGCCCTGCTTTGTCCCGTGTGGGATACAACCAGCAGTGTCTGAAGCAGGTGTTAACGTAAGACACCGAGGGTGAGTGGAATGACCTCCTTGCTGCCTTTTTTCCAGGGTGAGGAGCTGCATTAAAGCTCTGTGATTGTTTCTATTTTAATTTGGAAGCTCAGCCCTCCAGTTGCCATGTCTGTATACCAGGGCAGGAGCATCATCCATGGGTTTGGCGTGATACCATCCCTGCCTTAATCACAGAACTGTTAAGGTTGGAAAAGACCTTTGAGATCATTAAAGTCCAACCATCAACCCAGCACCACCACTGTGATCACCATTAAACCAGGTCCTCAAGTGCCACGTGCACATTTTTGAACACTCTCAAGGATGGTGACGCCAACACTTCCTAGACTTCAGGAATTAACAGGAGTGAGACTATGAAAGAACAGACACAAATGGCTTTAAACAAAGACTGGTGTATTTGCACTAGACTGGTTGATACAGAGGATGCCTGAGGGATGAATTGTCCGTGTCAGCAGCAAATACAAATATATTTTAATTAGATAAAACTCACAAAGGATAAATACTTATTTTGCAGTGTTACTGTCCAAAACCTGAAGTGTAATGCGCAGGCAGCCCCACCCCTCTCTTCCCAACCCTTTTTCCTTTATGTATTTAAAAACAAGAAGACATGAGCCAGTTTAAAAACCAGAACCTGCAAGGCGCCCAGTGATAACCAAGTGCAAACAAAGCAAAGGGAGTTCACCAAATGAGGTTCACTTTGTAGTGAATCTATGTTCCAAGATCTGAGAAAGGCGTATGTCTATCTCTTCATCCTCCCCTTCACAGAAACTGTTATGACTCCTAGTTTTGATATTAGAGGGGGAAAATAGTAATGCAGAGCAAGCATGTAGAAGAGATTAATTCCAAAATCCCTTCTAAGCATGACAAGAAACTGTCCACAACTGAGACAAATGGAAAGGATTTTTTCTTTCACTTTGGTTCAAGTTTATTTATTTTGTACACTACCCATCCATACACCTTTGATACAAATCTATGAACCTGCCACAAAGCATTAAAGCACAACATACCTATTATTTTGTAGACATTTGCATTTTTAATCACCATCAAGCCCTTGTGGAGCAGCAGTGACTCATCTTGTAGTTCTGTAAAAATGCAGACGTCTGGTAACCGTACGTACACAAGGGAGGGGAGAAGAAAGATGTTCACTTTTAGGGAACATGGCTCAAATCTTCAGATTAAAAAAAAGTTATGTCCCTGGAAGAGCTGGGTCAGTAGGAAATTCTGTGAAGGATCCTGTAAACTCATTTTCTACAGCAAAATCTAAGCCTGCAGGCATCTGCTTTGTGGAGGTTGGGAATAAGGATACACGAGGACTCACTGTCTTGCACTTACTGTGTCTTGCAGCGCCATGAGCTCTTGGCAGGTTTGACAAACTTACTGGATACCTGGAGTGCTGGATACAGGTGAAGGGAACGCTCTGCACCCTCTCCTGGGGTAATAATAGGGCTTTTCCAGCTAGGAAGTTTTCCAGCCAGTGACTGAAAACAGCTATACTTCTGAGCCATGAATGGCTGAACTTAAATGACCTATTAAATGCAGCTACAACAGAAGTTTATGTGGCAGGAAACACAAAACACAAAGACAACTATTTGTTCCATGGTTCCCTCTCAGGCTAGAAAACCTGTTAACTTTGAAAGCCCTACAAAATGCTGCTCTGGTTTAAAAACCATCTACTTGGCATAGGACCACATTTGTTTTTTTGCACACGACTGTTTCATACACCTCCTTGTTTCTGCATTAAGCATTCTGCATTTCTTTGCCAATCTTGTAGCTGAGGATTTTGTTCCAGTCAATCTTGGTGCGGGTGACGGGCAGCTGCCGGCGTAAGGCTTTGAAAGTGGTGTCTGACATAGTCTGGTAGTTTTCACTGATTGCTGTCTGCAAGGGCAAGCAGATTTGGTTAGGACACGCATAAAACACTATGAGAAAGCTCAACTTAGTGTTAAAGCCACAAACTCCTTTCTATAAGGTGTAAGGCACACCATTAACTAAATTAATAATGCAGTCATCAGTGTGTGTGCAAGTCAAAGGTTTTCTATTCACCTCCCCTGTAATGTGGCAACATGTCCTTAGGTCTTTCACTGACTTATCTCTTTCCAGTCTCCTTGCACAGAGGCTGGGACAATGCACAAGCTGCTGCACAAATTTCCTCCTCAGTATTTTTAACTGTCACAGAGGAAAATACATTGACTCACCCACTCCCCTCCCATGCTTGTTCCAGGTATCATTTGTAACCCTCTAAAAAAACCATACAGTAAACCTGATAGTTAATTACAACACAGCTTTGTAACTGTACAGCTTTATAACTGTATTTTTAAAACAAATACTACTACCCTTTTCTAAGTAATTCTTACAGGCAATACCAGATTCAGTCAGGAACAGAACCAGAGGTCAGTTTTCCATGTTCCCATTAACTACAAATGGAGACTGATATGATTCTATGTTCTACTTAACTACCACTGATCTTACCTGGTACTCGTTTTCTGCATTTTCTATGATCTTAATAAACTCCTTAGCAGTTTGGACATCACTCTGCAAAGGAAAAAATAATTGCATGTTTAAGAGCAACTTACATAAGCTACACAATAGATTTCTTCTCAAATGATAGGCTGAGTATAGATAAAGTAGGTAACATCATCAGCTTACGCCTTATGGTTGTAGCTGGGTTCCTTTCACTTACTACATAGTGGGTAGAGCTTGTGCTCCAAACTGGAACAGAGCTGCACCCTAGTGAGCAAAAAGGAAGCGGACCTTCATGGTAAAAATGAGTCACTTTGCAGCTGCTGCTCCCTCTACCATACTAGAGAATTTCTTCATTTCCCTTAGCATATGTCTCTTACTGTTTCTTTCCCTTCTTCTCCCTGCACAGGGATAGAAAAGCATATTCTGTCCTTTTTAACCCTAACTTCCAAGAGAAGCTTTCCAATACAGACTTTCTAGTAAGACTGAATTTTAAGCAGTTGGGAATCTGGGATTCCTACGTGACTCTAAACACCACATTTACTGTTCACTCTAAAATTACTTTAAAGTCAAGAGAATGCAGTCATGGCAGTGCATGCTTCATGAGCTGTTAAAGGAATGAAAACAGTTGCTTATCATAAAGATCTTTTAGCATACTTACTGACACCTGTACAGAGTCCTGAATGTCTTTGTGACTAACCAGCTGGACGTTGCCATCTTCATAGTAATGGACCTGGACAAAAAGACAGAATGCAGGTTTTATTATGACCATTCCCTCCAGAATTCCTGAGCCCCCACATGCTACTAAAATGGCACAACAGAGCATCGTGCCAGTCTTCTCTCTTACTTGGAGACTAAAAGCAGGATTGATTATAAAGTTTATAAAAGGTTTCATTCTTTGTCAAGACTGTTCAAGATTATGTTAATCAGTAAATGCCTAGTGCTAAGACCAATTGTAAAAGACTAAAGGTAGAGGTTTTAGCCCTATCAAGTGAAGCAGACTGGAGGCCTATAGGGTAATGCTACATAATAAACCACAGGTCAGATCTGAGACTATTCCTGAAATACTAAATTTAAGAAATACTTTCCTGAATTGTTTAGTTTACTAACATCCTGACTTGAGAAGGACATCTCTGCTGCAGTTCAGGATCTCACTCTGAGCCAAATGCATTTGTGTAAGAGAAGCACAATGCAGCTTCTCCTGTTACTGCTGGGAAAAATAACTCACCTGGATTTTGAGCACTGCAGCCACCTGAGCTGTTGGTGGTGTGATGGTAAACTTCCATTCTGATCTCCAGCGCCCATTCCTAAAAGCAATCAAAGCATGAAAAAACTATTTCCAAGCTCTAACAGCAAAAAGAATGAAATTAATGACCAAGTTGTTTCTGATGTTGTCTTATCACCAATACCATGTGGGATTTAGTGCTTTAGATGGCATGGAGTTAAATTTCTGCAGCCCAGCTGAATATAATGCAGCTTCAGTACAAAGAAGCTCCAGAGATGTAAAGGAGTATCTATCCAGCTCTGCTAATGCCTTTTCCTCTGGAGAGGTCACAGGAAGAGTTTTGGTAAGTGCCAAGGGGGCTGCAAGGAAAACAGACTACAGAAGGAAAAGAACTTATTGGGAAGCCCAAAACTCCCTGTCCTTCAGACCATGTCAGAGCTAGAGGATGGGTTGGTTGAAGAACCAGGCAAAGAAAGAAAACACACTATGTTGAAATAGTCTTACCAGAAGTTTTTGGGCTGAAACTGGTGGCTCTCAATACAGGCAATAATTGTCTGCTGTCCATCTATAGATTTACCATAAACCTGTATTTAGAAAAAGAGTTAAAAAGGCCCAAGAGCTAAGGAAAGGCATTCTTAATCTCTGTTCTTGGCAGCAGGCTGCTGTGGTGGTACCTCACTGGGAACATGCACCATGAGTTACATTGTCCAACACCTCCCGTGGCAGGCATCTTATTATGGGTAGGTGTGAAGGTGCTTGGCAGTCATGCCTATGCAAAAGGTCTAATTCATCTTTACCTCTGTGTGCATACCAAGATAGTTGCACCCTCTTTGGAACATGTCATTCCAAAGTTAGCCAAAATGCTAGTGAGGATGGAGAATTCCAACAGCTCTGCCCAGCAGAGTCTGCTCTGGGACTGGCTGACTCAGAGCAATACCCCTTCCGGGAAACAAGATGGATACTCAACAGTGCAGAAGCCATTGGGGTAATGATCTTTGACGTAGGCTCTCAATGCACTGTCACAGGCATCTCTCCATTGTTTTAAAGCCGATTCTGTGTCCTCGGGCTGCGGATCACTTGCTTCTTTCCTTAAGTGATCAAACTTAAAAGAAAGCTTGTTTCTTGGGTCTAAAAATCTGCCATTGCCCAGATCACCATGTTCTGTGATTAAGACCTGGAATAGAAGTTGAAATGATGATACATTTAGGCTGATATAGATGTGTTACTTTGCATTTTTCCCTACTCGCATATCAGTGTTACAATAGGTTCTTTCATTGAGCTATAAGGTCACATAAAGAAAAGCAAAAATTTTCAGTAATAATTTAAATTAGTAGTTGTTGTGAGGCTGAAGGTAACTCTGTGCTCTCCACAGTAATACTGCACTTAGACTTCTGTCCCAGAAAAGGCTGAACTATAATAATGTATATATTTGGCTTAAAATTGGGTATCCTTACAATAGAAGCAGGTTGCTTTGCATTTAAATTGATTTTAGCTGTTTTCCTTCTTAGTTTCTAAAGGAAACAGAGACTTTTACTCTGAAACATTTATTGCCATGTTCCATGTTTTGCAATAGCTCTACTTCTGGGCAAGAAGGGTACATAGATGTGACTACTTCTAAAATACACCAACTAAAGCAGACAGCAAAGCAGCATTACACATTCCCTTCTTTATTCTTTTTCACCTTAATTCTCTGGCTTCCCAAATATTGACTTTATTGGGGTGGGTTTTTTTGCAGGTTGTACTGTAACTTTCTCATCAAAGCTATTTCTATGAACAGCCCTCTAATATATGCCTCCCATACGCCCATAAACATATCTGGGACACTAGAAAAGCTGGGTCAGAGCTTGGCTCAGAACAGAGCAGATGGTCAGGCAGCTTTCTGGCTTCTCTATGACTTGCTGTTTGTTCTAAAAAAAAAAGAATTAAAAAAACCCCTGAAATAACTTGTTTTGCTGGCATAGACTGGACAGTATTAGGTATAATCACTACACCAAATAAATGATTTGGTATAAACAAAGATAAGTTTATTTTTTAAGGTAGCTGGGAATGGATTAAATTTGCAGAAAATAAACCAAACAATTAAGAATCTATTATCAATTGTCAGTAGGAACTGTAAGCAAGTAGCAACATAAGGATTTGTAAGTGAGCTTTAAATAGACAGTAATCTTTAATCACTCATACTCTTAAGTAAAATTTCAGTGAGTCCAGCATGGAGCTTTAAGGAACAATGAATTGGATTTACTAAGCAGTATAACACAGAACTTAAAGAGAATATCTTGGTTATGCTTTGTTCTTATCAAAAGAAAGTTTGTCATAGTGATATGTGGGGGAAGGAGGAGGGCTGGTACCTTGTGAGCAGCATGAGTGAGTCAGCTGATGGTGATGTTGACTTGTGAGCCAACATCCTGATGAAACAACATTTTTATTGCTTGTTCACAGTGCAGTAATACAAGCCCAAGTGTACAAAGTTTCCTCTCACCTGATCCTCGTACCCTTCTATCTTCACCGGAGTGAACTGATCCATGTTGTACTGTGCAAAGGCACTGCAGAGGCCAGAGGAACATGAACTTTAGCTGCACGTGCACATTTATTCTGACTCAAGGAGAAGTGCACTGTGTCATTATATTACAGCAAACATCAACTCAATTGGGCAAATAATACACACAAGCACTGTTAAAAGATTTTCCAATACTTTTTACTGTAGATAGCTATAAACCCCAGGTCTAAAACCAGGTTTGTTTAGTAATGGCCAGGAAAGTACAGAGTTCAAAAGTAGAACAGCAGATAGCCTGGGGAAATGTGAGCAAGCCAAGGCAAAACAGGAACACCCCAGATACAATTTAGACAGCAGCAAGGTACACAAATGAATAGACGAATATTTACAACAATTTTCTTATGTAAAACTTGCTGACTGACACGTCACCTAGCTTGAAATAGATCTTAGCATCAAAAAGCCTGTATGTGTAATCTTTAAGCACTTTCTGCTGAAACTGTGGAAGTAAACAACAAATTTTGAAAATTTTTTATTGAGGGCAATTCTTTTTCTAAACTTAGGCTATGGATTAATCAGTATTTCAGGCTTCACTTTATAAATCAGATGATTCAACATGCTCAGACATTTCTGCTGCTGCAGAGTGAAACTTTTTGGCAGAATGCCTTCCTGTCAGTTTTATACAGCACAAATTCCAATTTAGGGCTTTTAAAAAGAATCATCCACACCTTTCATTATGTATTTTGTTAGGTGGGCTAAGGAATTACATAAGATTGCTCTGAATACAGCAAATGGTTTTCTTTGTCACAGAATGATGGGTATAAGAAAACAGAAGGATCTCTGATGGTAATTTGACTTGTGTTTGAAGCCTCAGTACTTACTGTGCTGCTCCTTCCCTGAGAAGGTTGTCATTGTTAAGCAATAACCGGACATCTGGAAAAGAAAGGGTCCAGGTGTGTTACTGGATTTTTTAATCAAATGTTTCTCTTTATGCACTTTATTTTCAACTGTACAAATGCAAACATTAAAAGATTAAATAATTTCATTAGGCAGAAGTAGTCCAGAAGGACTGCATGCTTTCCCTAGCCACTTAACCTTAAAAGCAGTATGGTGTGACCAGCCTTAGATTTTTATAATAGATAAAACGTGAAGAAAACACCACAGATAATTTTTTTCTTAATTGCTTACCATTGAATACTTCATTGAACTCTCCAGGGGGTGCATGAGTTATGAATTTTGCAGCTATACGCACCTACAATGAGGCAGAAAAGTAATTAAAGACAAAAGGTAACTTGCTGAGTTCACACATACTGAAGCAATTCACCAACAAAACCAACTCTGAAGTGACAGAAGATGGGCAGATTTAGGGAGAAATCCAGGCATGCATTGTCAAGGTAGAAATAGTCTTGTAAGACTGCTCAAAGCAAGGCTGGACAGGGCTTGGAGCAACCTGGTCTAGTGGCAAGTGTCCTTGCCCATGGCAAGGGGTGGAACTGGATGATCTTCAAGGTCCCTTCCAACCCAAACCATTCTGGGTTTCTATGAAGGCAAGTGGAACTGTGATGATGAAGGCATCAATAACTGAAAAAGCCAACTTCCAATGTTCAGAAACTCTGAATCTGGAAAAGAAAATCCCAGTCTCTTCTAAAAGTGCAATAAAACTGCAATGTGTTCTGAAATCCAATATATATGTCTTACACTGTTAGAATTTAGGTGGTCCAAGTATTGATTCTGTTGGAATTGGTAAGAGTTTATGGTTTTCATTATAAAATCTTTTATGGCTTTTACAGGACCAAAGGGAATAGAAAGATCTTGGAAGAAATGAAAAAGGAAATGCCACAAAATTAAACCTCTCCCTTAGAATAATAAAAATGTCCCATTTCCTCTGACAGCTAACATTTCCAGCTAACAAAGCTGACCAATGAGCCTCTCTGGTCTAACAAGACTTTTATTGAAAGTGACTGCAGAATTGCTCATTACAACTCTGATTACTTTCTACTTTTCATTTTGAGCAGCCAACAAAGAATTGTGTGTATATATATATGTAACTGCTTCACCTGAGTTATCACCAGAGCTGGAAATAACTCACTTCTCTCAACAGTCTTCCCTGTTTTAATTAAAAATTGTTTGTATTGTTTGTCACATAATTATTTAAAGCAAGCCATGAAAAGAAATAAACACTTTTCCAAACAAAAGGTAATTGCCTTATTCCAACAGGATCAAGTAACAATGCTGCCTTAACTGGATTGAGCTTCAGATAAAAATAGACTATCTTCCAAATTAGCAATGATTTCGAAAAATAGATATACATTATTTGTGCTGAAGAAATTAAGCCATATGAAGAAAACATTAAAAAGACAGTATCTTGTATAATTGATACCATGCAGGACATAAAACCATTTTCTCTTAATTTTCTGGTTTTAGGTTGGTAAGTATACAGCAATTCTAAAAATGGAGCTCTTAAACTGTTTGAAAACTTTCACTATTTAAAGAGCTGTAATTAGGACAGATTGCTGCCACAATATTGTCGAATTTCACTGTCAGAAATTTGGATGGTGACGAAAGAGCCTGGCAGTAGTTCAGAGAGACCCCGCAGCTCTATATCCTCAGTGGACTTCGCTCAGAGTCTGCCCCAAAAGGCTGGAAGATTTCTGAAGGGACACCATGTGCTTTTCTGAGCAAATACAACTGTTAGCACAGCACAGAATATCACTGTGCTAAAGCTCTCTCAAGTATCTACCACTAATGCCAGGATGCCCTGCAAATTAACTCCCTGGACGAGCAGATTCTCTTTTATAAGGTGCTTCAACATATGGCAAAAAAGGCCTCTAAAAAGCTATAAAATTTAATATCTTATAAAATTTATGCAATGATGATGTGGCTGCAGAACATGAAACTCTTGCAAAAGGGGATGCTGTTTTAGTAGGCTGAAGTTTAGATCAATGGATTCTCATAAGGAAATCCTTATGGGAAAAACAAACAGAAAAAAAACCCAAGTGTTTAGTGAGAGATTTTTACAGTCTTCCACAAATTCTCTCACTTGGAAGGATGAACAAAATTAAATCAACAGAAAAAGGCCTCTGCACTTCAATCAAATGTTATTACAAAGCCAGTTCTGAACAAAGCAAAGGCTGCAAATGGAAAGTGTTCACTTGGATAATTATCCCTTGCCCTGCCTCTCACAGATCAATAAAACACAAAACATTTCAGTCAAACTATTGAAATCAGGGGTGCAGGAAACAGGCTGGGGAGTGAATAATTTGCAATGTCAAGCACTTGAATGCTTGCTGGTTTTCGAAGCCAGTTGATTGGAGGGTGGTGGCAGGATGCTCCTCTGCAGAAACACCAAAATAGGACTTTCTGCAACCTGCCCCATTTCCTGGGGGCCATTTCAGGTGTCATTTCAGCTCTGCAGCATCAGCTTCCTGCTTCTAAAATGGGGGAGGTGACTGAGGGGAAGGGAAGCTGCTCAACCATTAGTTTAAACTGGCAGAACGGCAGCGCAAATGAACATGAGCAAAACGGGAGATTTCAGAAGAACTTACAAGAAAATCACAGAATCACAGATTGGTTGGCTTGGAAGGGACCTTACAGCCCATCCAGTGCCACCCCTGCCATGGCAGGGACACCTTCCCCTGTCCCAGGCTGCTCCAGCCCCAGTGTCCAGCCTGGCCTGGGGCACTGCCAGGGATCCAGGGGCAGCCCCAGCTGCTCTGGGCACCTGTGCCAGGGCCTGCCCACCCTGCCAGGGAACAATTCCTGATTCCCAATGTCCCATCCAGCCCTGCCCTCTGGCAGTGGGAGCCGTTCCCCCCTGTCCCAAGTCCCTCCCCAGCTCTCCTGGAGCCCCTTTAGGNTGTAAGGAAGAGTAACAGTGCATTTTTAAACTACTGTGTGCAGACAACAGTGTATTATTACCTAGCAGAGAACTTGCAGTATGTAACTCTTCCACATTCCTACACAAGAAGAACAAACTGCTCATTTCCCCCTTTCCTAAAATAATTACAGCTCTATTTGCTCCGACTTAGTCCTTTCCATACAGTATAATTCTCAGGATCTACAGCGAAGCTCCTATCAGCAGCTGGGGTGAGCAGAAAATGTGACAACACACTCAGAGGGTGTTCAGGAAGTGAAGAGGTTGCAAAGCACCTTATAGACACACTGGTTACGTTGCTGATTTGGGAAAAGCAGCGCAGAAAATACATTTTCACAAAATCATTTCGTTTGGGAAAGACCTTCAAGATGACCAAGCGACCCACCTGTGACTGTCTCCCACCTTGTCAACAAGACCAGAGCTCTAGGTGCCACGTCCAGTCCTTCCTTGACCAGGGATGGGGACTGCACCACCTCCCTGGGCAGCCCCTTCAATGTCTAATCGCCCTTTCTGTTAAGAAGCTCCTCCTGATGACAAACCTAAACCTCCCCTGGTTTGAGACTTTCCATTTTCATGCACAACAACTGGCCGAGACGCATCAGCTGCACCGAGGCAATGAGGAAATCGGAAGGCAATGAAGAAATCGGAAGGCAAAGCGCTGCGCTGGTAAGGAACAGCTGGTCCTTCAGCCGGGCGGCGGCGGCCCGGTAGTCTCGGGAGCCCGCCCGCCCCGAAGCACTCGCAGGCCGGCACACCGGCACCAAGCGAGCTTGCCCCCTACTCCCCACCCATTGCCTTCCCGGGGGCAGCGGCGCAGGCCCACAGCGGAGGGGCGGCCACCCCCTTCCTTTACCTTCTCCTCATCCGACACCCGCTCCTCTAGGTCCGCCATCTTGGCAGCTGTGTGCCCGGCCCCGCGCAGGGCATGCCGGGAGCGCCGGGCGGCGGACAGAACGCGCTGCTGGCGCCATCTTAGCTGCGGGCAGACGCCGCGTAGCCGCCATCGTAGAGACGGGTTGGGTTCTCACGGTACGGGCTGACAGAACCGCCGCCTCCCGGAGCCGCTGGGACACGCTCTGGCGGAGCAGCAGTGATGGACTCGACGAACAGGCTGCCCACAGGAGCCCCGCCCTGTCCCGCTGTGCCCCGTGGGCGGGGACGGCCGGGAACCGTAGACCGGAAGTGCGGCCGCCGCCATTTTAGCTGCGGGCAGACGCCGTGCTGCCACCATCACAGGAACGGGCAGGTTTTTCGCTACCGGGAGCGCGGCGGTGACGGACCTGCCGCGTCCCGGAGCCTCCGGGCATCCCGGCTGTGGTGTGGGGGACGATCGGTCCGCGCTTCGCCCCGGAGCAGCAGCGATGGGGTCGCTGAACGGGCTGCCCGCGCTGGCGGAGCCCCGCCCCCGTGCTGGTCCCGCCCCTGTCCCGGCGTGCCCCGTCGGCGGTGATGGCGGAGGGCAGCGGCGGCGGCGGT
>VYZP01031318.1:0-12226 GCA_013400635.1 Hypocryptadius cinnamomeus | reverse complement strand
GCCCCAGCCCTGGGCTTCCAGCACAGGAAGGGTGTGGAGCTGCTGGAGCGAACCCAGAGGAAGAACTCTGAGGGCTGGAGCTGCCATGAGTCCAGTATCCCTTGGAGTTTTTACTGGGACTTTTGTGTTGATGTCTCCAAGGCATCTTTGCAGGCAGGCTGCAAAGATGATCTGTCTCTTCTCTACAGGCTGCTGTAGAGAAGAGACAGATGAGCTGGAAAGGATAAAGCCAATGCCATGGGATCCCAGCAAGATGTCCGATGTCCTCGGCCCACTTTGATCCCACACTTTTCTAGAGCCGGTCACCAAGGACAGGCATACCCTTGTTAGCTGGTGTCTCACAGGGCCAGGAGGTGCTGCTGGCACTGACCCCGGGCCTGTCACACGCTGTTCCCTGCAGGGCGATGACAAAACCTTCCGTCGGACGCCGTCCTGGCGCAAGCGCTTCCGCCCGCGGGACGTGCACAGCATCAACCTCCTCAGTGGCTCTGCTGAGACCCTCCCCGCCGGCTTCCGTGTCACCAGCCTCGTGCCACTGCCCCCTCCAGCTGCTCCAGCCAAGAAAATGCCCCCGGAAGGTGGGTCAGCCCTTCCCCAGGGAAAGGGGGTCCTCTCCCACCCCTGCTCAGAGTCTTAGGGAATGTAGGGAAGGATGTGCCACCAGGAAAGGAAAGGGGTGGGGAGAAGGAGGAGGGGGAGAGGGAGAGGGAGAGGAAGAGGGAGAGGCTTGCTGGTCACCCAAGATCCTCAATCCATATGATCCTGGAGTGGCAGCCTGCTGGAAATGTTTTTCTGAAAGGGTTACTTCAGACCTGTGTGTGAGTTCTTGGTTATGAACTACAAGAATCAGTTAGGGGGCAGGATTGTGGCAAGAAGTGGGATATGTCACCCAGGGGCTGCCAGTCTGGGCCAGTTTTCTCCATTCTGGTTTTGGGAACCACCCCCAAAGGGATGTGTTAACTGGCTCCATTTGCCTGAGCTCTCCCAGGGCTGGCAGGACCCTGCCTGCCCATGGTGCTGGCTGTCCTGTTTTATGTCCCAGGATCTGCCTCCACCACACAACTCCTTTCTTCAAGGTGTCTTGGTCCCTTCCAAAGCTGTAGGGGGCAGAAGCTCCAGCCAGGTCACTCCGTTTTGTCCCCTGGACCAGGCACCCTGGTCCCACTATCCCAAGGCAGCAACTGCTCCCCACTGGAGCAAAGCTGGCTTCAGCAGACTCAGAAATGAGAATTAAAAAGCTATGTACTTACCTTCCAACTCCAAACCCCAGATTCAGCTCTTCTCCTGCCTCCAGTTTTGCACAGATGTCCCAGCTTTCCATCCAGCAGTTTGGGTCAAGCTTCTGTTTCACCTTTTCCATCCCATCCCTGGAAGCTGCAGTTCCCACCTGGCTGAAGACAGTGACACCTGGGACAGAATCCCACCCAGACAGGGAGCAGGGTGCTCACTGCCCAAGAGTGGGGATGGCAAGTGGCAATTTCCCAAATACCCTGGAGCCTCAGGAGCATCTGAGCTGGCCAAATGTGGCTCTTCCTCTGACCCTCATCTTTATGTGACTGCAGTGCACAGTTGCTGCTCAATAAACACAGGATTTGGGGACGCTGGGGGCTAATTGGAGCAGTCACTAATTGCTTTGCTCTTTGGTTCCCTTCCAGTCAGTGCCTCCGGGTCCCCAAGGCTGGAGACCTCCACGGTCCGGACGTATTCATGCTGAGGGTCAGCGAGATGGGAGCCAAGCCCTGGGTGAGTGCGAGGCCCTGGAGCTGGCTGGGGACCAAGGGCAGAGCAGGAGCCCCAGCAGCACCCAGACAGGGGGCTGCCCTCACCAATGTTTGGCCATGGAGGACCAGGGAGACCTCAGTGGTGGGAGAGCTGCTGCTGCCCCAGGCTCACAGAGATGATGCAGGAGGGATGCTCAGTGTCCCACCACGTGCGGTTTGTCCACTCTTGGACAGGCGGCTCCACTGGGGACCCCAGGATGCCATTCCCACTCGTGTGAGGGAAGGATAGTCAAGCACTTCAGGGAGGTTCCTGGTGTGCCCTGGGCCATGGCTGCCCTATGCCAGGAGGATCCAATGCTGATTCCATCTGGGTTTGTTGGCCGGTGGGTGCACGGGTGGAGCTGAGCCAGCATCCTCACGGGGCCTTTCCCACTTTGCTCCTCAGCAAATCCCCCTGTCTGTATGCCACGTGCTGGCTGCCTTCCAGGACAAGAGCCCAGTCTGTGCCTGTTCCTCGGCCCCGACCCACAGACTGTCACTGCTGTGGACCGACAAGATCTGTCCCTCCTGCTCATGCACCTCCTGCTTCCCCCGGCTCCTGTGGCTCCCACCATGGCCTGTCCCCCACTTCTCCTGTGCTGGCTGGGCCATGGATGTGCTCTGGATGCTGTCCTGGCATGGTGCAATCTGGGGAGCAGCACAGACACCCCCAAAGTGTCTGCCATGTTTGGAAACCTCTCTCCTGCCTGGTTCATGTTGCCAATCTGCCACGGGGCTGCACTCACTTGCTGAGCCCTGGGCATCAGGGATGCTGCTGCCCACAGGACTTGAAGCCAAGGAAGATTCAGGCTCGTAAAAATCCTCCCTCCAGGGTGGCCGGGCAAGGAGCTGCCCTTTTGGGGGCTGGGGCAGTGCCAGGGCTGGTGCTGGGTGGGATGAAGGGAGCCCAGTGTGAGGCCAGGAGGGCGGTGTCTGCCCAGGGCTGGGTGGGCAAGGTGCTGATTTTGGTGCTGTCAGGTGCCCTGTTTGGAGGGGCTGTGCCTGGGACCACCCCCACATGGCTCATGGGGACGGTGTCCAGCACCCACAGGAGAGGGGACCCTCCTTGGGTGCCCATGGAGACAATGGGAGCCCCCTCCACCCCTGGGATGTGCCCACCCTTCCCCTCTGGGTACAGAGGAGATGTTCTCCCCTCCTGCCTCCTGGCAGGGGTCAATCCAGGAGGCTCTTAACTCTTCCCATTTCTTCCATAGGGTAGGATCTCTTTGTCTCCTCATGCCACGTTTGCCTTGTGTGGCCCCTATTTCTGATGTGATATTTATTGATGGCTGGAATGACCTTATACTTATCATGTGCTGTCTGGAAGTGCAATATCTGAGAGACTCTACAGTCACAACGTCTTTTCGGTGTATCATTTGCCTAATACAGTACTAAATATTTTTTTAATTTGAAGAGTCAGTGAGCCCTTTATATTGATGCCCTATTTCTTTCGTCATATTACTGGTACTGCATGGACTCCAAACCCTGGATCAGGTCAGGAAAGGATGTATGTGTGTTCCAATAAACAGGATTTTAAAACAGTGCTGGCTTTCAGCCTCCTTTGTAGAGCCCAAATTAAAAACATCATTAATCTCTAGCTCCCTCAAGATCTTTGGGGTGCAAGGCTGAACCCCAGTTAAATACCAGTGAAATCGCTGGTCCATGTGGGGCTAATTGAAGTGTGGCACATCCAGTTCCCAGATGAGTGAATGTGCTGAGGTCCAGTTGGATTTCCTGGTATGAAAATCTCCAACCTGGATTTGGGGATTGTGGAACTGGGGAGACCTACACAGGGCAGGAAGACAGTAAAGGAAACGCCAAGCTGTCCAAACAAGAATGCCTTTATTTAAAAAAGAATCCAAATAAGTTAGCAAAAATAATAATTAAAAAAAACCTAAATGGCAACTGCACACAGCGTTCAGTAGAAAAGACAGGTGGGCTCTGGGTCAGCACCACCGGACCTTGGTCAAGGAGCATCTGGAAAACTCAGCAAAGCGAACCCAGCACACACATTGGCCCTAAACCCGCCCGTCCCCGGCTGGGCAGTGGAGCAGGGCCTGGCCCTGGGAAGCCCCTCCAGGACCTGCGGCCGCCGCCCCATCCCACCTCTGCCTGTTCTTGCAGCCCGGCAGGAGCGCTCCAAGGAGTGGGAAGGGAGCCGAGTGGTGTCAGCCGTGCAGCCCACAGCACTGGAGGGGTGGATGTGATTTCCAGCGGCTGGACCCTTCTGGCATCTCATTCCCACCCCGTTACCATTTCTTGGAGCCGCCGGGGTTTGCACCAGCTCAGTTTTGACCCCGCTCCTCTGGGAACGTCACAGCCACGTCCTCCACAGCAATGCTCTCCACGATGGAGGACAGAGAGTGCAGACTGCGCTCCTCGGCTGCCTCATCGGCCAGGAGGTGATCTGGGGAGACAGAGGGGTGAGGACACTGCTGGGAATGGGATCTGTGGGNAGACAGAGGGGTGAGAACACTGCTGGGAATGGGATCTGGGGAGACAGAGGGGTGAGGACACTGCTGGGAATGGGATCTGTGGGAGTAAGGGGTGAGGACACTGCTGGGAATGGGATCTGGGGAGACAGAGGGGTGAGGACACTGCTGGGAATGGGATCTGGGGAGACAGAGGGGTGAGAACACTGCTGGGAATGGGATCTGGGGAGACAGAGGGGTGAGGACACTGCTGGGAATGGGATCTGTGGGAGTAAGGTATGAGGACACTGCTGGGAATGGGGACTTTGTGCAGGAGATGGCTGCTGGTTCTGCTCAAGGGGATGTAGGTTAGTGGTTTACATGGCTGAGGGTTGGACTTTATGATCCTTTGCATCCATAACAATTAGTTGATTCTTTTCTACGATTCTATGACCCCATGATCCTCCACATGGCCAGAGGGACCTAGGGACCTGCTGCCAGCCCCCACCCTGGGGAAAGATGAGAGAGCAACAGGGAGGGGGACTTTTGGATCCTTTGTAGGTTTTAATCTCCACTGGAAAATGATATTTAAGTTTCTGCCTTCTGGTGAAAATAACAGGTGGATTTGGCAGGGGCAAGGATAATGGCAAGCATGGAAAAAAAGATCAGCAGCTGCCAAGGGGGTGTAGAGAGGGAAGGGGGGCTGGGGCAGCGCTGGCCAGCCATGCCCAGCCATGCCCAGTGATGCCCAGTAATGCCCAGCCAAGCATGCCAAGCCAAGGGATGGCAACAGATTAAACCCTTGCTGGGGATGAAGGCACCAGGGCCCCAGGCTGCTGCAGCCCAATTTCTCTGCTCCCAGGGGTTGGTGTTTTGGTGAAATCAGGGCTTGGAGAACCCTGAATTGCTGAGAATTGAGCCAAGGAGGTTCTGTAGGATTTCTGAGCTCATCACTCTGCAGCAGTGGGACGGGGAGAGAAGGGCAAGGTTCCTTCTGCCCTTTGCTCCAAGCGTCTTCTGCCTGGGGAGGGGGTTGGCTCAGTGATGCTCTGCTCCAGGCCTGCGGTGTCCCTGGTGTTCCCACTCCCTGCAGAGCCCAGCGAGGCGTGGGATGCCCCAGGGAGGCGAGGAGGGTGTTACCTGCAGGGTTGGTGCTGAACTCCAGCTGGCTGCTCCACTCGGGGCTGCAGGAGGAGCTGCCGGACCCGCAGTCGCTGGATGCCTGCAGGAGCCCAGAGCAACTGTGTGTCACCTCCTCTGTCACAGCTGAACCCACCAGCATCCCAAAAACACCCAGGGGGCTCATCCCACAGCACGACACCCCTGTGGAGGGGGGCATGTCCCTCCCCACCTGCAGGAGCCAACAGCACGCAAGGGCCCCTAGGACCCATCAGGGCCAGGTGCTTCCTTAACCATAAAGGCTGGAAAAACCTCCTTTTTCTGGGACACTGACCACAGAGAAATGGGGCTCCCCTCTCACTGCAGGTAAAAAGGTGTCTCTTTCCCCACTCATTATGAAAGAGGGCTGGAGACGAACAAATGTCCTTGGGTAAAACACCTTTTTACTGAGAATCACCTAATCAGGCTTGTAAAAAATGATACATGGGCTAGATACCCTCATGCCATCCTGAGGGAGGGGATTGGGAAAAGCTTTTGGCAGTTTGATTTGTGGATTTGGGGCTGAGTGGTTTTGGAGAAAAGAGCTGACAACATGAAAAATGAGAGCATTATTCAGCACAGCTCAGAATTCACTTTTCTTGGGTGTGTCTTTATCTGGGAATGGGTGTCAGCTCAGGTAAAACCCCAAAAGTGATTTATATGAGCAACCCCACAGACCCAACTCTTTGTAGCAGACTAGAATGGCACTTTGGCTCTACAAGCTTATGGCAGCATGGGATAATTAATTAGCACTTGGACTTATTTCCCATTAAAGCAGGAAATTCTTACAGATACGATCTTTTATTCCCCCAAAATATTGGCTTTTGCATCAATATGTGAACCCCTGGCTGCACCTGGGAGAAGGGACAGCTCAGAACAGAAGTGACAAAGGGACAGCTCAGCACAGTTTTGGGCACATTTGCAAATCCAAGTGGATTCTGGGAAGTGGATACTGGATTCTGGTATCCAAGTGGATGCTGGCATTAAAGTGGATACTGGGAAGTCCCACAAATATGTAGGATGGAGCCTAAACACTTTTTCATTCCTTTATTCAGCATTAAATTGGACTACCTGGATACCTACTGGTTTGGCCCTTAAATCCCTTAGTCTGGAAGGAGATGTGGGATTCCCTCTTCTGGGCCTCTGATAAAGTCCTTCCACATCTGTATCTGTATCTGCATCTGTATCTGTATCTGTATCTGTATCTGTATCTGTATCTGTATCTATCTGCATCTATATCTATATCTATATGGATATCTATATGGATATCTATTTATCTATCTATCTATCTATGTCTGTCTATCTATCTATCTATCTCCATATATCTATGTTGTATTTATATCCATATCTACATTACCTATTTCTGTATCTATATCATCCATATCTACATTATCTATATCTCCATAATCTGTATCTATAGATATACCTGTATGTCATTTATATATCTATAGATAATCTATATAATCTTTATCACTGTCTATATTATCTATATATATTTACATAATCTAGGTCTATAATTTGTATCTATCTCTACAGCTATCATATCCATATCAATTTCATCTCTAATTTGTCTATATGATCTCTGGATCTATAGAACCCATACCATCAATGCCTATACCAATACATACCCCTACATCTATCTATTCCATCTCTCCCTAAACCTGTAGCTGTAGTTTCAGCTCTCTGTGCATTTGCAGATCCAAACCTCAGAGCAGCAGGGAAGCACATACTCAGCCATCCACAGGAATCAGAGGGAAGGTGAAAATACCTCTTAAAAATTTGGTTAAATGACTAAAGTCTTGTGGAGTGACAGGTCCTGGCTCTCTGGGGATGGTGGCAGGACACAACTACTGAGTGTCCTCAGCCAGTGCCCAAATGGGCCCCTTCGGTCCTAGAAACCAGAGCTGTCCCTGTGCCATCCCTCTCATCCCTTCCTCTGCCTGGGTATGAACAGGGAGTTAACACTCCCTGTTTTATTTTATATTTTATGCTTTATATTTTTTTGTATATTTCATATTTGTATTTCTATTTTTGTATTTAGTATTTAATATTATTGTTATGTTATATTTTCATTTAGTTTAGTTCTGTGTTGTTTGCTTCATTTTCACCATTCCCACCCCTCTCCAGCCCAGGCCCACGTGTCACTCACGTGCACGGCACCAGTGCAGCCGTTCACAGGGACAGAGTGGCAGTGGCCCCTTTCCCGCAGGGATGTGAGCACTCGGCAGGGTTGGATCATTGTCTCCGTGCCCCCGTTCAGGACACACTCACACATCCACCAGTGTCCCAGGATGGCAGTGTCTGCCCTGCTCCAGAGCTGGGGTCCTGTTCCCCCCAGCAGGACCCAGTGCCCCAGAGCTTCTGCAGTGCCTCTGCTTGGGGTTACCCCCACAGGGCATCACCCCCACAGAGCAATGTCCCCATAGACCATCACTCCCCTATGGCATCACTCCCATAGGCCTTAACCCTGAAACGGCATCAACCCCTTAAAGCATCGTCCCATAATGCATCACCCGTGTAGAATGGACACCTCAAAATGACATCACCCCCATAGGATGTCATTCCCATAGGGCATCAACCCTATAGAGTGTCACCCCTATAGGGCATAACCTCCACAGGGCATTGTCCCCTTAGAGCATCTCTGCCATAGAATAGCACTCCAACATGACTTCACATGAAGCATCACCCCCATAGAGCATCACCCCTAAATGGCATCCCCCTATAGAGCATCGTCCCATAGAATATCACCCCATAGAAAGTCACCCTCATAGGGCATTGTCCCCACAGAGCATCAATCCAATATGGCCCTTCTCCCACCGAGTGTCACCCCGAAATGGCATCACGCCCATAGAGCGTCACCCCCACACTCATCACCCCACGGGGCACCACCTCCCGCAGCTGCTCCCAGCCCAGGCTGGGGACGCGGGGACAGCCGGGGGCACTCACGGCGGGCTGGGGCCGGAAGCGCAGGTCCCGCTGCTCCCGCTCCTGCTGGTTGAGGGAGCTGAGCAGGCTCTGCAGCCGCTCGATGTACTGGATGGCGCTGCGCAGGATCTCCACCTTGGGCAGCCGCTGGTTGGGGTTCAGGAGGGTGCTGCGCTTCAGAGCCTCGAACGCCTCGTTCACCTTCTTGAGCCGCCGCTTCTCCCGCAGCGTGGCCGCGCGCCGCCGGTCCATGGACACCGATTTCCTCTTGCACACCTTGCAGGCCCAGGGCAGGCACTGCCCGGGACAGTGCTCGGCCAGCGCCTCCTTGTCCTCCAGAGCCGCCCTGCCCTCGGCACACAGGGCCGCCTCGGCGCGCTCGGGGAACGCCGCGGGCTCGTAGGCCTGCAAGCGGGAGCCCAGAAAGTTTTCCCCATCGTAAAACCTCTGCTCCGGGAAGAAATACGGGTTGGTCTCGAAGAGCTCCATGGGCGGCTCGGGGACGTGTGCGCGGCTCGGGGACGGCTGCTTCCTCTCCCCGCGCCAACTGCTTGGTGCCATTTAAACCCCGGCGCTGGCATTAAATCACGGAGATAAATATAGAAAACCCAAAGGAAACCTGAGCCCTCTCTAAGCTGCTGCCTCACATCAAAACTTGTCCGTCTGATTCTATGTGCTCTCCCCACGGGGATTACAGTGCCCGGCCCGGCGGGGCTGGGGGGGCTGGCACGGCGCGGGGGCAGCTCGGCTGGACCCGAACAAGGGCTTTGTGTGAGCCCCGAGGTGCCACTGGGGACGGCGGGCGGCTGCCAGCTCCCCCCCGGCATTCCTGCGGCATCTGGTCCCTTCAGTTACGGCTGGGTTGGGGGAGCTGTGGTGGCCTCGTGGCCGGTCTGCCTGACCAGGGCACCCCCATCCCTTCACGCTGCCTCCCTGGATCCCGCGGTATCCCAAATCTGTGCCTTCCCTGCTGTGGGACTCAACACCAGCACAGCATCGTCCCCTTCGCAGCCCTTCCCACCTCCCGATCCCGCTCTGCCCCATATTCCCCACGGTCCCATCCTGCCGGTCCATGTTACACTGATCCCACTTCTGCTGAAGCCTCGGGGCAGCCTTGGAATCCAGCTCCGGGAGGGATATCCCAATGCAGGGAGCACCCCGGGCTCCAGTCCCGTCTCTTGGACACCCCTTTCCATGCTCACCAGTCCTGGTCCCAGCTGCTGTGCCTGCTGCCTGTCCCTCAGGAATGGGGCAGGCAGGAGCAGGTAGGACAGAGCCAAAGCCCAACCTTTCCTCTGCCGTGGGTGCTCAGTCAAGTTTCTTATCACATTTGTGCCACAAAATCCACGTTTGTGGCTAGACTTATGCACCAAACCCAAGGGACACCTTCTCCCACGTGTCTCCAGGTTCCAGCAGAGCCAGGCTGGGCTCAACCCTCTCCCAGCTGGCACTGCCTCATCCCACCTGCTCTCCTGTGCTGGCCTCTGTACCTGTGGATAACCAAAACCCCAAATGCCATCCTGATGCACGCCTCTCCCAGAAAGGACACATTGCTCATGCATTCCTGATAGGGAAACTCAGGATCACCCAGCAGCAGCAGCATGAGGGGGATTTTAATTCATCCCCATTCCTTCCCTGCTGACTCCAATGGCTTGGCTACGTCTCTCCAGCTTTGTCTTTAATTCAGAGGGGATTTTTTTTTCCATCTGGAACATCACAAACCATCTCCCATCTCCTCCTATTCCTGCTCCAGGCCAGATTCCAGCTGAGGGATTGGTCAGTGGAAAGAATGTCAGCAAAGTGCAGGGACAACCCTGCTGGGATTCTCCTTCCCCAAATTCCCCCTCCTTGGAGAGGCTGTGCTGTGGCATATTCCCTGTGCCCACTATCAGCACCCTTGCTCACTTGGTATTGATTTCTGGCCTTGTTGGAACCTGTCATGATACTCTTCTCTCCTTGTTGTGATTTCTTTGCAGCCAGGAGCTTTCCAACACCTCCTCACCCCAATTCCTGCTCTCCCGGGGTCCCAGCCCTGTGGATTTGCTGTCCCCATGGTTTTAACATCTATGAAAGTCTGCACTAAGGAAAGCAGGACCTGCAGCCTTGAGGTTCACCCTCGGCACAACCCCTGTGCTCCCCATGGTCAGTCAAACTCCAAAATACTCAAGAAGGAAAGAAATCAGAGCATCAGCTTGGCCCTTGCCTAAAGGAAAAGCACTAAAAGGGTTGGGAAGAGGCAGGATTCATCCCTCAGGTGTGCACAGGTGCCCATGGCAGGAGTGAAGGCTTTAGGAGTGGATAACCTGAGCCTGAGGTTATCCTCAGCCCCACACCATCACATCAATCAGCTTGAGTCACTCATGGGGACCTTTATCAGTGGCACTTGGTGGACATGACCCCAGTGAGCCTCTTGAGCTGCAGCTGAATCCCTGGGTGAGAGGTGTCAGGACCACTCTGGCATAAAGGGGCGTTTTGGAATTGCAGGAGCATGTTTGGGGATGAGAGACACAATGGTGACATAGTGGGCTCCAGGGGAACGTGGCTGACCTACACAGGAGAGCGGTCAAGCATTTGTCAGTTCATAAACAGGGGCAGCACTGGTGGGGGAGCACCAGCCACGTGTCCCCAGCTGGAGAAGTGGCACAAGCCAGCCTCAACAGGGCCACCAAGGCCACTGTGTACCCATGGCTGAGCAGGCAGGGGAGACAGAAGGCAGCTTAAGGAGATGGGGAGGAAAGGACACTCAGTGCCAGCATGGGGTGGACACTGGGAAGAGGGATCCCACTGGCAGCTGTGCTGCTGCAGCAGCTGCACTCACTCCAGCTCCATTTGGGGGTGTCATCCAGTGATGTGGGAGCAGGGATAATGCTGTGCCCACCCAACTGCAGCTCTGCAGCTCCTTCAGCTCCTCCATGCCGTGGATGATCCTTCCTGAATGAAGGAGGGACACGGCGGGGTCTGGGGTCTGTAGATCCAGAGGTCTCACCCCGGTGAATATCAAATCACGGATAATGAATCCCGTTGGGCAAGTAGCCATCATCAAGGGACGCCGTGTCTGGGCTACAGGGAGGTTCCCATCGTGGCCACCCCACGCCGCGAAGGCGCCTGCGGGGGGACGGGCGAGCGTGGCTTTTCTCGGTCCCGTGGATGCCCACGGCAGCCGAGGCTGCGCCCCGGGTAATTCGGAGCCGAGGGAGGATTAGGGCTCTGCTGCCGGCTGTCAGGTTATCCCGTGATGGATGGTGGCGGCTGGGAGGCAGCACAAAGTGACGCTGTGTGAGCCCCGGGCAGAACGTGCTGCGATCCGTCACGGGGTGACCTTTCCCCGGCCGGCGGGGCCCTCGCGGGGACGGCTCACCCCGACACAGCTGGCGGGGAGGGCAGCGACGAGCCCAGAGCTAAAAATACCCGTCCATTGAGAAAATCCCAGAGAGGAGGGTTTGTCCTTGCTCCTCCGGGGCAGCTTCCCAAGCCGGTGGCCAGGTCCACGGAGCGGGGTCACGGAGAGACGCCCAGGGGCTGCCTCGGCTATTTTGCTTTCCCACCACGTCTGATCGTCTGGATTTGCTGAGTTTTGGGGACACACGTGGGCGTGTTGCAGCCTGGGGAGTGTCCCTCCCAGTGCACAGTCCCTCCCAGTGCACAGAGCCTTAACCGGTGCATGTCCCTGTTCCGTGCTCAGAGCTGCACACACGGGTTGCACATCCCTGCCTGGGGCATGGAGCTGCGCCCTGCCCACGCTGGAGAAGCCATGGTGGGGATGGTGCCGGCCGGCCCCTACTGGAAAGGGCAGAAAAACCTGGGTTTGCGGGCTGGTGAAGAGATTTAGATGCCCCAAGCAGCATCTACAACCCGGGGTGCCGGGACCATCCAGCTGATGAGGAAAAAGAAGGAAAGCCAGGGCTCAGCAGATATCATCCCTCTGGCATTTCAGCACAGGAAAGGAGACTCACCAAAATGCGACTTCCAGTC
>VYZP01031317.1:0-12953 GCA_013400635.1 Hypocryptadius cinnamomeus | reverse complement strand
ATTGGGAAGGAATTGTTCCCTGGGAAGGTGGAGAGGGACTGGAACAGATTTCCCAGAGCAGCTGTGGCTGCCCCTGGATCCCTGGCAGTGCCCAAGGCCAGGCTGAATGGGGCTCACCTGGGACAGTGGGAGGTGTCCCTGCCCATGGCAGGGGGGGCACTGGATGATCCTTGAGGTCGCTTCCAGCCCAACATCCTTTGATTCCATGCCAATATAACAGCCAGTGGGCTTTCATTCCCATCTGGAAGCCCCAGCAGGTGTTTCCATCCCTGCTCAGCTGTGGGGTACAATCCCCTGGTGCCCGAGCACAGCCACAGCCCATGGCACAACCTCTGCCACGGACACTGGGGGTCCCTGTGCCCAGCTCTGGGGGGTGGGAGGCACCACAGATTGCTGAGTGACCCAGTTCACTCGGGCTGAGCAGCTCCCCCAGGGAGAACCATCTGCTCCTGCCCTAATTTATTCCATTAGTCACAGGCCAGCACAAATCGCATTAATGCCGCCGGGGCCGGGCCGGGCTGGGCTCCCCACACTGCTCACCCAGAGCTGCCTGGGGTGGGACCTGCCCTGAGACCCCCAGACACCCCTGACAGGCACCTCACATCCCCACTGCCAGCCTGGGACCAAATTCTCCCAGAGGAAGGGCCAGAAAGGGCCAACCTGCAGCCTGGCAATGGGGAAAAGTCTAAGCAGCAAATGTGTTACAGGGGAACACGTTCAGGACAGGGGGGAATGGCCTCAGGATGTGCCAGGGCAGGCTCAGGGTGAACATCAGGAGGAACTCCTTTGTGGAAAGGGTTATTAAATATTGGCAGGGGCTGCCCAGGGAGGTTTGGAGTGCCCATCCCTGGAGGTGTCCCAGGAAGGCCTGGAGGTGGCACTCAGAGCTCTGGGCTGGGGACAAGGTGGAGATCAGGCACAACTTGGACTCTGTGACCTTGGAGGGCTTTTCCAACTGAAATGATCCTGTGAAGTCCTTAACAACCCACAGTGACACTTGTACTGGGAGAATATGGGAAAGGGCAACAAAGACTGGAAGAAAAATTAAACTTAAGCTGACCTTATTTTAAAACAACTATGAAATTAAACTCAGCCCCAGATGGAGTAACACGGAGATTTGGTTTATAGCTGACTTGTAAATAAACCCAAAGCTTGTCTTTCCAGCAGAGCTTCAATGCCTGCTGTCAGCTCTGAGGAACAGGGAGCAGCAGATGTTCCAGATGTTTCTCTTCCCCTTCCAGCACACAATGCCCACCATCCCAAAGCACCAAGCTGCCTCATGGCAAGTCTGTCCCACTGAGTGCAGAACTGAGATGTGTGACAGAAGGGCTGAGTGGTTTGTTTGCTTCTTTTCTAATTAAAAACTATCTTGGTGATTTAAATGGCATTTTGCAATCTAATTTACTGGGTAGTTTTGCAATGGACATTAAGTGCTATAAATAGCAGCCCTCTGTGGGTAGCAGTTGATAACTCAAGAGCACCAAGCAGAGCCCCTGGTGATGCCATCCCACAATCTGGCACCTTGCTCGTGTCCCTGGACAGGGTGACAGCAGGGCAGCTCTGCAGTGCAGGAGCACATCCCAAACCCAGCCTCCCAGTCAAGCTCCATCACATCCTGCTCAGCTTCACCCACAGCCAGACGTGCCTTTTCACGTCCAGTCACTGCAGTCACTGAAATCATTTGTGATAAGCTGAACAAAGCAGGAGCCAACAGGGCTGAGAGAAAGTAGCAGTGACAAGATTGTGGATCTGTAACCAAATGAGGAGAGCAAAGCCTGAGAAAGCCCTGGGGATGGAGTAAACAGTGTCTGCTCCTCCTGCTGGGGAGAGCCACCAGGGCCAACAGAGAGGGGCACACAGGGCTTCACTTCCCAGGGAGCTGCTTTGACACTCCAGAGCAATCAGGAGCCAATTTGCACCAGGCAGGGCTTCAGAGAAGAGACTTAATAGCAGAATAATTGCTGAACACCACAGAAATTAAACCAGAGCTTGTTAACACATACAGGTAAAGCCCAGAAGAATTCCAGCCCAACCAGAGCCAGGACTGCATTACCATGTGCCAGTTCAGCACGTCATCAGAAATGCCTGTGCTGCTGCCTCCACAGTGAGCAACACACTCAGAGTATCAGATCCACCCTAAAACCCACTGCCCAAACCCCTCAGTTTGCTTTAACACCACAAAGGCAGAAACAAAACTGTAGCTAAATGCAAAATATCATAAGGAGACAACAGATTTGTATTAATAATATGAATGAATTGCATTACTTCAGCAGAATTAATACTAAATTTAGTCACTTTAGACTGAAGGTCTTGCACAACTTTCTATGCAAAAACTTCATGACTATCATTATGTCTTGAATTCTCCAACACCCAACCAATGGAATATCCTGCTCTGGTATTTTTGGTCAGCCCACTCTGTGCATCCCAAGCAACAGCATTCCCATACAGTGAGAGCAGGAGAACAAACTCCTAGAACTCAAGGTAGCCCTAAAATCCTTAGTTCAGTGTCCAAGTCAATCCTGCAGTGAGCAGAACGACCCATCCCCTTCTTCCTACCCACAACTTCCACCTCCTGCTGGAGGAGGAGAATTTGGAGGAGAATCTGGGGTTTCTCAGGACTCAGAGGAAAATGCCCCAGGGATGCAGCACTCACCCATCTTCTCGGGCTCCTCGGGGCCGGTGCCCGCGATGCAGCTGCTCTCCAGCCCGTAGGTGGGATCCACCTTCCCAGAGGCTCGAGCTGCTTCCTGCACCTTCTTCACGTGGGCCTCCACCAGCTCCAGGGGCACCTCCTCTCTGACCCGGGAGAACTCCTCTGTGGGACACGACACACAAAACGAGACGTTCTGGGGCTTTTGCAGCAAATTAAGTCACATTTTCTCTGACTGGTGTGCAGGTAAACCATGGGACAATGGGAATCCTCAAATAGCTGAGTTCCTTCCTGTCACACGAGGTGGGTGAGTCTGTCTTTCAGGTGTGGTAGAAGAGTCTCTTCCCAATTACATAAAATCGTGTTTTATGCGGAAAAACAAGGCAAAAATTGAGATAAACTATTTTATCAAGTAGACACATCCAATGTCCACTCAAGACTCTAGTGTAAGATGTCCCTGCCTGTTGCAGGAGGTAGAACAGGAGGTCCCCTAAAGGCCCCTTCCAACTCAGCCCAGTCTGGGAATTCTAGGATCTCTGGCAAATAATTTTACACAGGTAAAACAGGAAAATGGCAAGATCCACACTGAATTTACCCAGAGCTGCACTGGTGACAGTGCTCAGAGGAACACCAACCACCAGGTGCAAACACATCAGGAGCAGTGAGGGCAGAAGGCAACACCAGCCATTCTTGGGCACCCAGTGGCCTTCTGGAGCCACTCCAACTTCAGAGTGCCTGGGTTGGGAGGGTCTGGATGCCACCCAGGCCAACCCCCTGCCAGGGCAGGGTCCCCTGGGCCGTGTCCAGGTGGGTTTGGGATGTCTCCAGAGAGGAGACTCCAGCCCCCCTGGCAGCTGTTCCAGGGCTGTGCCCCTCCATGGACAGAGGCTGTTCCTGCTGCTGAGCTGGAATTGTTGTGGTTTGGTTTGTGGCCGCTGCTCCTTGTCCTGTCACTGAGCAGAGTCTGGCACCCTTCTCCTGGCACACAGTTTGAGAGCTTTGTGTGGATTGATGGGATCCCCTGGGAGCCTTCCCTTCTCCAGCCTGAGCAGGCCCAGCTCCTGCAGTCTCTGCTCATCAGAGATGCCCCAGAGCCCTGAACATCTCTGTGGCCTCTGCTGGACCCTCTGCAGTAGCTCCTTGGCCTGAGGAGCCCAGACAGAACTGGACACGACACCCCAGCTGTGCCTGACCAGGGCACCCTGGCTGCAAACGGGATTTCAGGGAAGCAGAACACAAACCTGGGAAGAGCAGGGCTTCTCCTACATAACCCGTACCCCCAACTCCTGTGTTTTACCGCTCACTGAGGAGTCTGCACCCCTGTGGCTGGGGGGGCAGGCACACACAGGGTGGGGGACACGGGCCGAGGGGGGACAATGTGAGGGGTGAGGCACGTGGGGCTGTCCCATACCGAGGGCGGCCTTGGCGGCGGCCGAGGCCACGCGCGGATCCACCACGGAGGCCAGGAAGGCCACGGTGCTCATGACGGGGTTGCCCGACTGGCTGAAGGGCACGGGCTGGTAGGCCAGGGGCCCCAGCGAGGCGTCCGAGTTCTCCAGGTAGGGATCCTCGATGGGCAGGCGCAGGAAGTGCAGGATGCACTCGTCCTGCGTGCGGCTGCCCACGTGCTCCGACACCTTGTTCCAGTCGTCCTTGTACATCTCCAGGGCCTGCAAAAGGCAAAAGCGGCGGCTACTCGGGGAAAGCAACGCTGCTGTGGGCAGAAAGGTTATCCATACTGGTTATTGTGTGGTGGAGCAGGAAATGGGGATCAGACAACTACTAAAAATGGGGTTTTTCTGGCATCAAAATCACCTGCGTAAGAAATATGCGAATCTCCCTGGGGTATCAGTGATGCTGAAGCCACAGGGATCATCACAGGAGTGGATGCTGTTACTGTATCAGAAAGAATTGTCGGAAGACTTGGGATTTACTAATATCTGCACAGTAGGTGTTTCCCCATCTTGCTTCCACGGAGAACTAAATCTGCCTTTCCTACCAAGTCTCACAATCCTTTAATTCCCAGCACTCCCCACAAGGACTCTTGTTCCCTCTCTGAACACAGGAAGCTCTTTGGGGCAGGAACAGGATCTATTTCTCTATTTCTATTTCTAAATGTGGACTGGCTGTGATGGTGAAATCCAGTCTTTAGATCCAACAGATGCTATGGAAGCGGAAAAGCATCAAACCAATAGACCAGGGGAAAAGAGGGAAATCTATCCCACACCCTGAAGCCAGGAGAGACCAGTTTTGCAGGAGCTGTGCACTGTGTGATTTCTGTTAAAATCAGGGCTAACAAATCATTACTGGCTAGATAAGGCACCTGATAATGTAAGAACTTGCAGACCATATCAAAGACATAATTCTGATTTTCAGTCATTTTTAAACTTCCTCAAGAAAAGTCTTAAAACAATTCAACAGCAAGGAGCTACTGAAGGCCCTGCACTAAGTCCTGAAAAACCAACACATTAATCCTGTAAAACCCTCCAAGTCACAGCCTAATAAATTATTACTCCTTAACAAGCCATTTTTTTCCCTGAAAATCGTTTTAGTGCAGTATCTGGACAGTATAAAATAAATACTGACATATCCTGAACCATTAACTTTTACATTTCTGAGAGGATTCATTGTGCAGTCACCCAGAAAAGGCAAAAAACCATTTGAGTTTCTGGCAAAAGATGTTCAGTGTGAAAATGAGTTTTCCCAAGTAAATCCCTCCCACAAGGCTGAGAACTCCCAAAATCTCAACCTTCCAAACTGACTGAACTCTCAGAGCAGGGAGGGAGAACTCAGAGCTGGATCTGCCAGAGGTCCCAAGGAGAACACGCCCAAGGTGGGAGAGCAGAGCACACAGGGACACAACGTTCCTGTGCTGAGGGTTTCAGCACTTCCCAGGGACAAGAGGAAGATCCAAACTGAGCCACCAGCCTGGTGCTCAGAGTTCCTCCATCTGGGAAGGGCCCAGAATACACACCAACTTCTATGGAACAGCAGGACCAGGCTGGATGGGGCTTGGAGCTCCCTGGGATAATGGAAAGTGTCCCTGCCCGTGGCAGGGGTGGGATGAGCTCTAAGGTCCATTCCAAACACACTGCTGTCTTCAGAGCAGCTCTGAAGTGTTTTAGTATTTGTTCAGTTAAAACAAAAGCTCTGAGAATTCCTCAAGGACAAAGTATCGACCTGCACAGGGCCCTCAGGCACATTGTGGCTGCAGAGGGTCAGCTGAGGTCAGGAAAATGTTTGCAAAAAATGCTCCTGTTTGCAAAGACGTGGAAAAAAACTGGCTACAAGGACAGATAATTCAATCCAACAGCATCAGAGATCCAACATGGATCAAACTGGAGGGACATGCCCAAGCTGCCTCAGTGGGCAGCACTTCCCAGAGTGATTTAAGCTTAAACCTGGCTGAAGTGTCTCTCTCCCAGCCAGGTCTCACTGCTTAACTTGGGTGGGAGGAGGAAACCCTCAGCATGTCTCCAGAGAGCCTCTGGCTCCCTGCTCCTTCCCTCCCAGCAGCAGGTGGGGTCAGCTGGGTGGGGAGAACACCCAGGAGCTGCTGAAGACCCCCAGCAGCACCACCAGGGGTTGGGAGAGCTCCAGGGAGAGCACTGGGCTTGGGAATGACCTGGGACAAGCTGCACTGGCCAGCCTGCTCCCCACCACCCCCAAGCCCTGCTGAGCCCTTCTCCTGCCCCTGGGACCTTCCAAGGGTTTGAGCAGAGGACAGACTGCTCAGCAGGTCACACTCAAGGGAGGTATTTACTCTCTGCTCAGCCTTTATTTCCCTTTCCCTAATTTCACCTCTGGGCTCTCAGTCCCTGTCTCCATTTTTAACCCCACTGGCACATGAGATCAGCTCTGCTTCTCAACCCCCAAATTTCTGCTTTCTGCTCCTCCTCCTTCCCCGTCTGTTGTTTTCCTGCCAGACAAACCCTCGCTCACAGTAAATGTCCTTCCTAAAAATAGCTGAAAATGCATTTAACTCTGCCTGAGCCGTGGAGACACGGACAGGGCTGTCCAGGGAGGCTGCTTTGGGGAGGAAAACTCTATTTCCTCCCCCAAATTATTCAGTCAACAGGCAGAAGGCCAATAATTATATTTCAGATACGATTTATTATTTGGAACTTTGCTGCCTATCTATTTGCCCAAAGCTACCCTGAGGATTTAATTGGACTGAGCTGGCTTGTTACAGCTGAATTACTTATGCTTGAACTGATATACTCTTTACTGATTTATTCATGGAGCAAGTCCATGAAAAAGGAGGAACAAAAACATTATTAATTTAAACTCATTAAACAGAATTGCAATCTCAAGATTTTAGGGGGGTTTTAGTTTGTTTTAAACACAGAATATGTCATTGGATTATTTCATTGGGCTACAACGTGCAGTGAATGACCATAAGCTAAAAACATACAAACCAATGAATTTTAAATAACAGTACTATTAATATTAAATATTTAAATAATATATTTAAATAAATAAAAAAGGAAAGAAGTCAGTATATCAAGGCATTAGCCTTGTTTCTCCTTACAAGAATGCCATGGAAAACAGCTGTTTACACCCTATAAGCAAAATTTTTCCATGTGCCAATAGAAAAGTATTGGCTAAACAGTGAATATCAACCTAAAATAAAGAGGAAAAAAGGGGAGATTTTGGCTGTTTGATGACCATACTCCATATGTGTGAAGACTGAATCACAGCTGCTCATTTGGCACTGACACAGGTCCATCCTCCAGGCTTTTCCCCAGGAAATTAACTTTTCAATGGGTTTATTGACACATGGGAAGACAAAAAAGCTGAAACAACCGAGCAATTGCAGTTTGCTCTGAGCTCTGCAAATAAAACCCAACAAAACAGAGCCCCAAACTGGAATTCTCAGAACTCTGAATTACTTTAAAAGAAATCAGCCATGCAGCCTCTACATCAGGAAAATGTTCCTGTGAAAGCAAAGCTGAGGAAAATATCTTTTCTTTGCAGGAAGTGGCAGCACTTTAAATTATTTCAGGCCACTGAAATTCTTCTTCTGCTGAAGCAGAGAGAAACAACTGCCCTGATGTGAGAGCCCAGAACCCTCTGCAGCTCCTCAGAGAGTTCCATCCCCACTGCATTTCCAGAGATCCACCCATCCCCATGTGCTCCAGAGCTTACTCGAAGCCACCTGGGGACACCAGCCTGCATCATAAGGCACCTCATGGAATGATCTCAGGGATTTTTTTTTTTGGTAGACTTCCAGAAAAAGCTCAAAGAACACCCCAAGTGCAGCTACAGGGAAAACAAGGAGGAGACAGATGGGATGAAGGAGCTACCAAAGAACTTCCCTTCTCCGCGGCCTCAACTGCTTCTCAAGCACTTCAGCTTCCAAAATGAGCTGTTTCCCTAAGCTATGGCACGGCTTGGAAATCAAGATTTCCAAGTATTTATATGAGGACCTGAATTATTTACCACTATTTGAATTAGTGACATCATTTCACACTGTCAGTGAGTCCTGCTGAATGAAAACACCTCTCTGCACTGCAAAACCTGTTCTTGACTAATACAAAATTCTTAAATGCTTCATTTCTGGCTTGCAGATCCAAGTTAGAAGCAAACCTCAGACACAGGCAGCCCCACTCTCACAGAGATGCTCCTGCCATCTCTTTTTGGTAGCAACACTTTTGTAGCCATGATGGCAGTCATCCTTTAACTCCAAAAAATGCACTTGTGGATTTTTAAAGCCTGACCTACCCCTCCTGGCTTGGTTTCCTGCCCTTTGGCTTGGCCTCATGAACTCACCTCTAACAGCAGCAGTGTCTCCTGCTCTGTCCATTCTCTGCCAGCACTTGCACCTTTACTCTGCAAAAGACAGGAGGGGAAAAAAAGAAGAAAATGTGAAAACACAGGACTTCTTGCACAAAACCTTGTAGGAGAAAACACTGAGGAGGAAAGGGGAAGAAGCTGTGGTTTGATCCACTCAAACCTCCCCCCTCCAGCTGGTCACCCCATGCAGGGTCCATGAGATTTACTCCTCAGTGAAGGCACAGCTGGGAGTCACACACCCCAACTTTCCACCACGCCTTCTGAGCTAAAGCAAAGGGATCTGCAACCTCCCCTCCCAGTGATCTGTGCCTGCACACACAGCAGAGAGGGTTTTCCTGAATAATAAACCCCCTCTGAGTGCTGGAGGCAGAGTGGGCTGGGCTGGTCCAGTCCAAAATAAGTTAATTTATCTCCAAGTTCATCAGTAACTCAGTAGAAAAAGAACTACTCTTTACAGGGGGATGAGCTATGTGAGAAGGCAGAGTAATTCCAGCAGCATCATCTGCTCCAAGAGCTGCTGCTCCCAAATCTGCCCCTCGTGGTAAACTGCTCAGATTGGATTAAAGTTCCAAATTCATGGTGGAGCTTCCCCTCCCATGACACCCTGACAGCTCAGGACTGCTCCTAAGGAACCACTGGATGGCTCCGTGCTAGACTGAGAGGAAGAGGCTATTTAGGATAATAAATGTTATCTCCAGATGCATTTCAAACAGCTCATTAACCCACACAGAACATTAATCAATGTGAGTCACCCAACTGCTGCTCTCCACAGCCAAAAGCCCCAGCACACAGAAACCAAACAGGGCAATCTGCCAACAAACCTGCTCCAGTTCACAGCCCCTGTAAACAGAGCCAGAGCCCAGAACCAGCAACAGATTTATCAATTTGGAGAGTATTTATACCTCCCTTAACAAGTGAAAAAGTCAATCCATGAAATGTGAGATGGAACCAGCCCTATAAAAAATACCACGAGAACTGGTTTGGGTTTGTGGGGTTTTTAAAGGATGGTCTGAAGTGGTAAATAGTGTTTAAAGAGTTATTTTTTAGGTTTGAACAATGACCTCTGAGGACAACGAACCAATGGCATGGAATCAGCCTGATGCCACTCAGGAGAGGCACTACCCAGCTCTGGAGAGTCCCAATTCCCACTGGAGGCTGTGCTGAGGTACCATGGCATTCCCACAGCACCTCCAGGGACACACAGGCAGCAGGGAAAAGCAGGAGGCTGTGGAATCAGCACACCACTGCAATGATGCCTCCCAAGTTTCATTATCCTGTGTAACACTGTGCAATGACAGTGCCCAAACATCCCCTGCAAAGGCCCCAGGACACCAACCAGTGGGAACTGGGGTCCCAGTTTGTCAGCCTGGAAACCAGGAGAGGCAGAGATCCTGCTGGAAGCTCTCTGTGTCCTTGGATGGTTTGCTGATGCTGAGCCATTCCAGCAGGACTTGCAGGAACACAGTGAGCTTGGCACCTGAGGCTGACAGTGTGGACTGCTCTGGGAAGCTGTCCATGTCTTTATTCCCATGAAATCAGAACTCCAGCACAACCTCCCACCATAGTGTCCTGCACAGGGATGGAAGACATCCAAACCAGGAGTGGAGGAGCAACACAAGTCACCTCAGGGACACAAAATGGGGGACACCTGAGGAATAACAAAGCTCACTGGGAGCTGGAGGGGACACTTGCCTTGGCCAAAGTCTTTTTGGAGTAGATGTCTGTGCGAAGGCCAAAGTTCTGCAGGTCAGTTGGCTTCTCCTTGTTTTTCTCAGGGAAGCTCAGCATCTGCTGGGCAGCTGGAACCTGGGAACAAACAATACAGGGGAGAGGGGCAGGAATTGAAAGCTATCCAAGGTTTTCAGACCAACACTCAACAGAACATGGACTGGACAGAGGAGCTGAACACAAGCCCAAGACACAAAAACAAATGTCTGAGCAAGGTGTGAGTGGTTCTGCACAGAACTGCCCCGGATGCAAGTGTCCCCCTTGCTGAGCAGCTGGACCCAGCTGTCAGGCAGGGGACATTTCCCCAGCTGTCAGGCAGGAAGGGGACACTTCCCAGCTGGACAGAGCCCCTGGCTGTCAGAGGCAGCCCCTGGGGCCCAGGCTCACCTGCGGGGTGCGGATGTGCAGCGGCATCAGCCCCGAGGGGGTGTCGGCCAGCACGTTGAAGTGGGGGGTCGGGGGGGGCCCCATGGCCATGGGGCGGCTCTCGGGATCCACCTGGTAGTTGATGAGCCCCCACTGCTCCAGGAAGGCGTGGACCCTGTGAAAAACAGGACAAATCCAGCCTTTGCCACCAAAGGTTTGCTTGTGCTTCGTGTGGGAGGGGACAAAGGACGGAGCTGATGTTGCTGGATCAAATCCAGACCCAGGAGCTCCTCTAGTCCTTCATTAATCCCAAAGAGCGAAACAAATCCCAGAGCAGGAGCTCTGTGCACACCTGAGGGCACTGCAGTGTGATGGATAAACCAAAGCCTGATTGTGTCCAGTCTGGGCCCCAAAGATAGACCCTGAGGAGCTGGAGTGTGTCCAGGGAATGGAGCTGGGATGGGGCTGGAGAATTTCTGAGGGAGCTGGAAAGGGGCTCAGCCTGGAGAAAAGGAGGCTCAGGGGGGCCCTTGTGGCTCTGCACAGCTCCTGACAGGAGGGGACAGCCAGGGGGGTCGGGCTGTGCTCCCAGGGAACAGGGACAGGAGGAGAGGGAACGGCCTCAGGCTGGGCCAGGGGAGGCTCAGGGTGGACAGCAGCAGGAATTTCCCCATGGAAAGGGTGCTCAGGCCTTGGCAGGGGCTGCCCAGGGAGGTGCCCTAGAGGTGTCCAAGGAAGGCCTGGATGTGGCACTCTGCAGGGCTGGGGATAGGGCACGGGCTGGGCTCAATCTTTGGAGGGTTTTTCCACCCTCAGTTATTCCACGATGCTGCTGATGCCTGGAAATGCCCAGAGGCTGCAGGCCCCAAAGATCCCCAAAGGGGCAGGCTGTCACCTCATGACAGCACAGACGTCCCCGGTGAGGTTCCTCCTGCAGGCTGTGCTGGTCAGGTACTCCTGCGGGTTCAGCCGGTACGTGTCGATCATGAAGTTCCTGTAGGCCAGGTATCTGCAACACAACAGCCACCAGCTGTGTCCCCTGAGCTCCCCCACAGCTCAGGGCATGCATTTCAACACTCACCCCCCCAAACACCCATCTCTGACCAGGAAACACCAGCAGATCTCTTTCATTGGTGCAATTTCAGAACCAGCACCAAAACCAATAGGTAAGTGGAATTCACACTCTTCCAGACTCTCTCACTCTGGATTTTCTCCTGTGCTTGGATTAACAGCACACGGAAACGTGCTGAAATTGTAAATCACACAATTATCTGCTGTAACTTGGTCACTGATCAAATACTCCCACAACAGAATAGAAGCTGCAGGATGAAAAGAACGGTGTCTGGTCTTCACACAGGAACAGGATAAATAATCCTTCTGCATCCCTGTGTGAAGGAAAAAAGCTGCACAGGAAAGCAGAAGTGGATGGAACACTGCTGTGGCTGCATGTGGAGTTTTTAATGGATGAAGGGATGAGGCAGGAAGGCTGGAGAACAGCAACATGGAGAAGAAAAAACCCTTTGAAAAGCAGAGGACAAGAGCCCAGAGCCAGCACAGCTGGGAACAGCTGGAGCAGAAACAATCCCTCAGAGATTCCCCCATTTCAGTAAGATTCTGGAATATACTGATGCTTCCTAATACAAATTATCCTGAAGAAAATAACCTGCCATAAAATTATTGATAGCTGCTCTTTAGAGCGAACAAACCCAATCTGCCACAGACAGGCTGGGACCGACCATGCTGGATGGGGCTTGGAGCAACCTGGACTACGGAAGGTGTCCCTGCCCATGGCAGGTAGGTGGAGTGAGATGGGCTTTATGGTCCTTTTGTACCCAAATTATTGCAGGATTCTGTCTAGTGAGTATCCAACGCAAAGCTGTGTGTAAAACAGTGGTTTTAAAGCAGATTTCTGCCTTTGGAAAATTCCAGGGGGGAATGTTTCACATGCAGTGTGTGAAGCAGCTGGGAACCAAAAATATAAATCATCCAGGCAAGGCCTGAGCAGGCAGATGCTGCAAGCACATGTCCCTGCCAAAATCCCACATCTTCCTCCTGACCAGATCATATGTGCAACTGACTGGAAGAAAACTGCTGGAGTAGGTGTTTGGCTCCATGTGGGATGCTTGGGAGGCAAGAAACAAAAAGCAGCTTCTTCCACAGAGGAACACTGAGAACATTTCTGAATGCTCCAGGGGAGGAGGGGAAGAACCTGCCCAGGAACAGGTCTTGGCTGCAGGAACTAGTATTTATTAGCAAAGGTCATAGCACGAGGTGGAGGGAGAAGCATAAGACAGAAACATCCCCAGGTTGGTTCTGAAGGGAGATGGTTTTGAGCCATGACCCATCAGCTAAACCCTGTCAGCAGTGACAAGTCAAGCAGGATTTAACTGAATCCCTTTTCAGCCAGGGCCAC
>VYZP01031314.1:0-15777 GCA_013400635.1 Hypocryptadius cinnamomeus | reverse complement strand
CTCACCTTGCATAAATGAAAGGATCTACTCCTAAATCTGCACCAGTTTGCACGTCTTTGGATACTGGTGGGCACAAGAGAGCTTATAAAGTTCATGTGTAAGAACAGAGCATGCTGGAATCAACACACGTTTGTGCAGAGTGTGTTGTGACTTTCATACCTTGTAGGATCCAACATGTAACAGAGTGTGATTTTTTTCCCTGATCACCTGAATGAGCAATATACAGGCACAAATACAATCTTGCCTTGCTTCAGTGCCCTCAAGTGAATTGTGCTCACACGAGGGAAAAGGCCAATTTTATGGCATTTGTAGTGATGGTTGAAATTTTAAAAGCAGTCAAGCTAGCTAAAACATTCCTGCTTCACAGATACCAAAGGACCTTGCAGTGGAATTCTGTATCTGGGAAGGAGTTTCTCCAAGAGGACTCAGCTGATCTCGTTAATTCAAAAGAGCTATATTGTGAAATGGAAAATGTTCCAGCATCACATAATGTCCCAGTGTGGAGCCAGGTCCTGTACTGACTGACACAAACTGCAGTTCATGGAAACAGAGCCTCACTGGAAAGCTCTTGGTGGGGCTTTGCTTTTGCACTGCCAAGAGTTCTTGCTGCCCAAGTACTCATGAGGCAGCTCCCAGCTGGGTCTTGCCTTCTCCCAAAGACATTTATCTGAACAGACTGCAGAACCAATGAAGTTTGGACACAGGATCCCTGTCTCTGGGCACTGCAGAGGAAGAGCAACCTGTAGCTCAGCTTCCATGAGTTATCAGATCTGGTGCTAAATCACTTTATTGTTTAGGAGATTTTCCCTGTAGGTGTTCTGGATTTATAATACATTTCTTTAGGATTTTAGTTGAACATATGGCTAAAACATACAGACATGCTTATGGAAAGATTTAGAAGCACTATCTCCTTTTACTTTCAGTGCAAGGAAATGATAAAATACTGTGCACATTTTTCTGTCTCCCTTTCCTTACTGCTCTCATAGGTTCTCAGGTGTTTGATATGCTCAGGAGTTCTCTTGAGGTCATGGCTTTTCTTCTGAAACACAGAAACTGCCTCCCTTGTGTAGCTATATCCCTCCTCCCTTAGCTAGTCCCCCTCTCAAGAAGGACATGCTGCCTTCCTCCTTCCTGTCCAGATTTCATATGCCTGAAATTCATCTGCATTTTGTACAGGTCGTTGTGCTTTGTGGCTTGCAAGGCTTCTACTGACTTTGAACCACCTGTCTGGGACTGTGAACAGCCCACTCTGTGCCCACACTACATTGGAATGCATTTCACATAGTCCCAGGTATTGGTGATTTTGCTGTTTCAGAGCATCAGCCAGACCACCTTCTTAGTACACAGACATGCTCGCCCCAAAATTGCTGTGAATAAAGGCTTTCTGCTTTCTAGACACCTCAGTGGGGTTTGAAACAATTTTTGAATTCCTTGTAGGCAGTAGGGCTCCTGTATCTCATTCTCTGGAAATGGAGTAAGTTCACTGGAGGTCTCTGAATTATTATGTTAGGAGCACAGGTCATGTCTTAACTTATTGCAAATTGAGTGAAAAAGACCTTTTCTAAGAGATGACCTTAAATTCAGCTTGTGCATGCAACTGACCATTTTGTTTGATGTTTGTTGTGTTATCACAGAAGCATGATTTTTCCCATTTCAAAGTAAAAAATACTCACAGTTATTTACCTTCTGTCTGTGAGGCTAATTTAATGCTGAGTCGAGCATTGTGAGAGAAATAATGAACAGTAACTGCATATGCAAGAAACTTTAGGGAGTGGACTTCTCAGTCTGCTGATAAGATGGCATTTAGGGCTGACAGCAGAATCAGCAAAGTGCCTAAAAACTGAATATGAACCCACTGCACTTAGGAGTTGCTTTCCCTCATTAATTTTCAAATGTACTCCTTCCCCAAAACTCAGTAACTGCCCAAGAGGGGGTGACTGTAGGGTCTCCCTCAGCTGTTGGCAGGGGGCAAGGCATGGTAGTGTAAAGAATTCTTGAACAACAGGTAATGATATTGCCTTTCTGTGTGACAGATCTGTCAAATTTCCATTTGCCTTTGCTCTAAACTTTTTAGGTTGTATAAAAAGGGCAGTAATACTTAACTTCAGAAGATTTTCTTTTGTTTCTGAAAAATGTGATGCTGTTGCAGGCACATTTGGAACATGTTTGTGGTACTCAGTAGTGACTGCAGTGACTAACTTCAAATGGGAAAATGTTGGCTGGGAGCCTAATTTTTGTATGCAATGAACAAATGTCTTTGCCATTAGCTTCTGTGAGATTGTTGCTCAGCATCTGTGAGGTGCTACTTTGCACTCCCAGATGTTGCTGATGTCAGCTTTAGACATCCTGCCAAACACAGGAGGGTTTTTTATTAAAAACCTCCAAAATGATGGAATGACCTCATAGTAAATATAGTATTTAATTTCATTGTAAATTCAGAAAAAAATCAAAGTACTGTATATTGCAGAGTATAATGGAAACTGTCCTCAGGAGTCCTCTTCACATGCCTGCCAATTTTAATGAAGCAGTTGGTTTCAGATAAATTAGAGATATATTATCTCCCAGGAGAGATAATAGGTTGAAGAAGCCAGAGATCTGTTTCATTGTTTCTCTTGGTGCAGCATGGCTAGGAAACCCCACCATGCTAATTTGGTATTGTTTCACAGGTGCTTTGACATATGTACAGGAGGAGCTGTGCTAGCAGGGCCACAGATCTCAGAGACAAAGCTGAGGAAGTTCAGCAGTTCTCGTGCTTGAAGCACTGGTGATTCTGAGAACTGAAGGAAGACCATGTGGTTCTGGAATAATATATGATAAAGGAACCTTGCCCTCATCCTTAGATTACTAGTACTTTCTTCTTGGATGAAGTTTCTTCTGCTTGAGTGTCTACAAAAATGAAACTCATTGCCTGTGTATGACGTGAACCGAGCTTTACTGAAGTGTGAGAGGTTCTGAGATACATCTGCCAGGCACTAGTATTTGCTTGAAGCAGCATTTTGTTAATATCTTGAAGGTCTTGGCTTACAAAAGCCTCTAGAATCATTCATTGAGACATGCAGACATATTTGTAATTGTTTCTGGTTTTCGAATAGACACAGGTGCTAGAAGTTGAAAAACTGTGCATCCTTCCTCTGCAGTAATTCCTAGGAATTCAGTGATGCCCTCTGGTCCTCTGTTCCTATGGCAAACAAAATGATAGGGCATAAAACAAATGCCAAATTTACAGATCTTTCAGGTAATGCAGAAAAAGCCCATTTAATAGAGAACGGAGTCTTTTCAAGAAAGTACTGCAGCTTTGTATGGTGATATTCTTAGCGATTAAAGAGGGTGTTTAATAAAAGCTGCATAATCAGGCTGGTATTCTGTCTGAAATGACCCTTTTAGTCATCTTTCTATTCCATGGGAAGCTTTAATACTAACAAGCATAAACAAGCTAAGGTAAACCTTGAATTTACTGTTATTAATAGGTTTCAATATGCTGCAATATCATCCCATGTCTCTCCAGGCAATTAAAGTTCTTTCTTGCTTTTAAAGGAGCTTTAATGGGTGCAGCCAATGGACCATCTATTATCATGAATGAACTCAGTTACTATCTTAGTCACAATCAATATTTGCTTACACCAAGTTAGGAAAAATACTGGAAGCTTAGAGAGTGGTTAAATGGCTGCTGATGATAAGACAGCAGGAAAGCCTGAGAGCATTGAGAAATGTACCCTTAAATAAGTGCAGTTCGTCTTGATATTTCTGTAGTCATCGAGGAAATAAGTGCTGATGATCGTCTTTTCTGACACTGGTACTGCAAATTTGCATCAAGGAGATAAAGAATTACTAAATCTCTCAGTGAGGAAAGGTTAAGAATTAACTCGTTGTTTCCCTGATATGATGAAGAATGTATTCTAAGAAGCAAATTCACTACAAAATGCTCTGCAAATAAGCCAAGCAAAAAAACATTCATGTTCATACATGTGACTGGCCTAAGTGGGAAAGCCACTGATAGACAGTGTCTCTGGGCTGAGGCCAACCAGCTCTTTAAGAACTTAGCAGAGGAATATTGTGCCCCATTGGGGTGGCTTTGCCTCCCCTACAGAGCACGGGCAGCAGAAGGATCAATAGTCCCAGAAGGGGCCGAGGAGCAAATTTCATCAGAACCACGTCAACAGCCTCCCACAGGAGTCTGCTTCATCATCCCATCTGATGACTTAATCATTCCAGCGGGGAGCTATTTGGTGATTCCAGTGTTGGAAGGTGAGTCCAAACTTTCTGAACTCCATGTTGCTTTTTCTCTGATTGAGTCACTAAACATTTCTGCTTCAGTTTCCAGTTTTAAAAACTGGCTTCATGTTCTGGGAATTGAAAGGTGGCTAGGAAGAAAGAGACTAAAAGAGTAGGAGAAACTATTGAAAGAAGTTCCAGCCTGTCCTTTCCCTTTCCCTTTCCCTTTCCCTTTCCCTTTCCCTTTCCCTTTCCCTTTCCCTTCCCCTTTTACAGTACAGCTACCTTCAGAGCAGTCAGAATGTTATTTTGTCCTGGAAGATCCTCAATAGGAGAGCCTGAAAACCTCCATCTTTTCCAGGTTTTACTGTCTTAGATGTTTAAGGTTGCCTTTGCTTTAGCAAAGCCATGAAAGGCTGACCTATATTTCAAAACAGGTTAGGATACAATTAATTTCTTTGGGCCCTGCTTGGAAGACATCCCGGAGTATCCACAGAGCCTGCCAAGCAAGCCATCAACAAAAGATTACAGATTTCTGATGGAGAGGCTTGTTTATGGTCTATTCCCTACATTGTGATAGAATCATTCTGGCCAGGTGAAAGGAAGGCAGGAGCTTCCAATTAATCATTTGCACTTCACAAATGAATTGTTGAAGTAACAATGGGTCAGTCATTTATTCTTACTGAAGCCTAATTATCTGTCTTGAAAATGAGCTGAGATCACTGTTGTATACCTGGCACACAGTTGAGATACTGTTGCAAGTACTAATTTGTATCATACTTTGCCAAGATGTGAAAGGCCTAGCTGGATTCAAAGGGTGAAAAAACTGATGTCAGAAAAATGCTTCCAGGTTGATTAAAAAGCAAGTTGTGGCTTCCCCAGAACCCCTCAGATATCAGCTTTGGGCACAGATAACTGTGATCCCAGGAGATTGTTCTGCAGGTCCTCTGAGACTGACTGACAGCCCTGAGGATAAAGAGCAGCGGCCAAACCAAAACATCAAGAAATGGTTTGATTTATTCAGACCTGAAACAAACAGGTAAACAAAGGAGAACAGTTTTCCAGTATGAAATACTCCCTTATTCCCCTCTTCCATTTCCTCTCATCAATCATTTCAACCAAATAAAATGTCATGTTGTTTTTAGGTTGGTTTTCTTTGTCCTTCTATTTCAAAACATAAGTGTAAATATTTTAGTGAAACATTCTCTTTGGGAAAGCAGCAAACAAACAATTTTAACCTTCAGTCAGAAATGTCTGTTGCTAACAAATCACTTATTAACATCGGTTCATAATCAGATTTTGACTGACCTAGATCTGCATTTTTCAAGAAGTGCAATATTCAAAACTGCTCTCCAGCCCCTTGAATAATGAGATCTGTTCCCTCTTTTCCAAACATTTAGCATAAAGAAGAGGTCCAATTCTATATCATCTATGCATCAAACTTGAGTACAACCAGTGTGAAAAAGTTTATTTTCACAGGTCAGTGCAAAGCCTGGCTATGCAGAATGCTCACACAGTTTATTAGACGTGCTGGGAACTTGAACATTTTTTAACCACATTCAGTATTCAGCCAAACTCTACTGAATGCTTGGGTAGGTATCCAAGCAAGAAAACAAGAAATTCCAGTTGAAACAAGAAATAACTCTATTTTAATCACATGTTGAATTGCACTATTTCAGTGCATCCCTTCCTGTTTGCTTTATAATATTAACAACAAAAAACAACCAAAAACCCCCAAACAACAACAGCAACAGAAGAAAACCAGCTTCCCTATACAGTTGTTTTTCTTACTATCCCCAACAAATTGTCACACAGTTTGCTAACATATTTGCTTGTTTTAAAGCAATTTAAGCTTTAAAAAAGCTGTTGCATTCCCCACTTGCTTTTCTCAGGCTCTAATCCAGAGAGGTGCAGAGCAAGCTCAGCTGCCTCCTGAAGCTGGGACAAGGCCCTTGGAGATTAGGGCTTCTGAGACTGTTTTATTTCCATTCACTTCAGACTTACAAGTCTTTGTTTTTCATCTTTCTCTAAAGTTACTTTAATTAAAATGAAATAAGTCAGAAAATCCCACATTTCTCCAAAGCAAGGTCCAAAATAGCCTTGTCTCTTTGTGTTTGCTTACTAGGTCCTCCTAGGAGTTAGGCTTCCAATTTAAGAGCATGCTGTATTCATGTGAAGGGAGAATGGAAATTTCCACTCTTAGAATTTTCCTTAGAATGTTTCTGTTGGGAACAGTTCTGCATTAAAGAACAAATTTGCCATGGAGGAAAGTGCAACTTTCATCTTCCAAGTACACATATCCTTCGACATCCAAGCAAATTGCACAGAAATAATATGTTGCCAATGTTGAAAAGCTGTGCTTCTATCCCAGTGCCAGATGCCAAGGAGCTGGGAGTGAGGCACAGTGGTGCTGAAAAGCCATTCTGAATCTCAGGTGCATCAGGCCAGGCTGTGTTGGTGGACACAGGAAAACACCAGCCACAGTGCTGGTAAGGCCTCGTTTCTGATACCACAGTTCCTGCCACCTCTCTTCCAAGCAGAGAAACTGAAGGTAGCAGGGGTGAAGAGATAGAGTTCTTTCCTCAGCAACAGAAGATCTGTCTTACAAAACCAGAAAAAAACAACTTGGCTTGTTTGGCCTAGTGAAACAAGACTGGAGATGGGAGAAAATGTATAGATATATTGAGGAGTAAATATTGGCGAGGGAGGAGGATTGTTTAACCTAAAGGATAATGCTGGAACAAGATCAAATGGATATAAATTGGTCATGAATAAATTTAGACTGGAAATTGGGGAAGGTTTCCAACCATCAGAAGAATGACATCCTGGAATAGCCTTTCAAATAGAGTAGTGATGGGCAGAAACTTCAATTTAAACTTGTGATATGAGTCCTTGAAACACCAAGTGAGTTTGAAATAAAAAGGTGCTGCTACATTATATGTTTACATAAAATTTATTCCATGCTCTGGAGCTTCTACTGATTACCTGCCAGGGACAGAAAGAAATTTTCCCACTTCATACATAATTTTGATTCTAAGGCTGTACTGATTTTGGCTGGGATATAGTTAATTTTCTGCTTCATAGCTTATGAGTGCTGTTTTGGATTTAGGATGAGGATAATGTTGATAACACGCTGATGTTTTAGTTGTTGCTAGGAAGGCTAACTCTAAAAATCAAGGAGTTTACAGTTTCCCGTGCTCTGCCAGTGAGGAGAACAAGAAGCTGGGAGGGAGAACAGCCAGGACAGCTGACAAAAACTGGCCACAGGGATATTCCATAACACTGAATGTCATGCTCAGTGTATAAACTGGGGGAAGTTGGCCAGGAGGGACTAATTGCTGCCAGAGGATGAGCTGGGCATTGGTCAGGAGGTGGTGAGCAATTGTGTTGGGCATCACTTGTTTCTCCTGGGTTTTATCTCTCTCTGCTTCTCCTTTCCATTATTATTATTGTTGTAGTTATTGTTATTGTTGTTGGTAACATTATAATTATTATTACTATTTGTTATTATTATGGTTTTTATTATGTTTTATTATTATGGGGATTTTTGTTTCAATTATTAAACTGCTCCTAACTCACAAGGTTTACATATTTTTTTCCAATTCCCCACCCTGTGGGGACAGGTGGAGTGAGTGAGCAGCTGTGTGGTGCTCAGCTGCCTGCTGGGGTTAAACCATAACATGAGCTTTTTTCCTTTTTTGCCTTGAAGTATCAGGAGGAAGCAGAGGTAGATGCACACACATTCTTCAAAGTATTAAAAGCTTCCAGGTGGCTTTGATGATATAATTGTCCACATGCCTGAGTTTCTACTGATCTAATGTCAATGGGTAATTTTCTCTAGTTCAGTTTTTACTCAGGAGCTGTACACCACCAAAGACCACCTGAGAATTTAATCTAACATATCCTGAATATTATTATATGCAAAATATTATTGACAAAGTCAATCTATTGCTTTCTTCCTATCCTAGATGATGGCGGCAGCTGAAAAACTTTGATGACAGTCTAAGACTCCCGATACTGCATGAAAAGTGTTCTGTGTCAGGCAAGGGCTGATGGAGTAAGACCAAGCAGTCATTTCACAGTGCTCAGGCCGAGTAATTGGGATACAGGTCCTCCTGTGGGTCTTGACACTTTGAAACACAAAGAGTGATAAAGTGATGCTGCTGTTGCTACAAGAATGCCTCTTGCCCAGTATTCATTTTATCTTCTTTGCCTTATGGCCAAAGAGTAGCATGTCACATTGTGTGGTGCTGTTTCCTCTTCCTTCCATCCAAACCTGAACCAAAATCCTGAAGGTTTTCAGCATGGTGAGACATGGAAAGAATCAGCATTTTGTCAAGGCAGTAACCATTCTGCATCATCACTACTTAACAAGGCACTTCCCCTCCAAGATCACCTGTGAAATATGAAGTGCAAAGCAAGCCCAGATCCACACTTTAGGGTCAGTTTTCCATATAATTTTCCTTTCCTTACTTGCCAGCATTTTTGTAAGGCTGTCAGCCTCATTTTCCAACCCAATACCATCATGCTGAAGCTTCTTGCAAGGCCGAGTTTTAAAATCAGCCTAGACAGAACTCAGTCCTGCCTGCCCTTCTGAAAAACTCTTCGCCTTTCAGCCCATTCTGGATACTACTGCCAGCCTCTCCTTCTGTCTAACCTGACCTGTTTCAGGATCTGACATGAAAGACCACTTCCATCCTACAATCTCTCTGTGGCCTCCTACAGCTCATCACTGGTCATTTATCTTCCTGACCTGCTAATTATACAGGGCCAGCTGGCTCTCATGTCCCTGCTGGGGCAGCATACTCTGGTGCAGTATCCCTGTAGCCCAAGAAGCCCATGGGAGTTGAAGTTGATGTTAGCATTTATAATTGGGAATGCTCTAAATAAAATCTTTACTCTTTCCTCTATGTATCCAAGGAGAAAGTCTACTTGGTCTGCAGATAGCCTTGATCCTGAAGATTCTTCTAACCCCATTGTCTCCACTACAGGCACATATCTTAGCAAGTAAAGGTTAAAGGAATAAGTCCTTGAATTCTGTCCATCATGCAAAGTCCATCTCTCAACCACTTCACAGAAAGCACTAATGTAACTTCTGAGATAAAGAAGAGCATGAAGATAGAAGTATGGGAGAAGGGAGGAGTTTTCAGCTGAGACTTGGAATAAGATGGAAAGCCACCAAAGCAGAAAAACAGTGACAAGCCTGTTCCAGATGACAGGACAGGAGGCATAGAGGAGAAGTTGCTCATCCCACCTCTGGTCAGATAGCATGAAGAGGCAGAGAAAAGCAAAACTTGATGTAACTAAATGGCATTACATATAGGAGAAAAAAAAAATAAAAAAGGCTTCTCTGCACTGGATGCAGTGAATCTGTAGAATATGCTAGAGAGAAAGTCAAAGAGCTAAATAATAAGGCTGGATTTTTATAAGAGTTTGGTCAATGTGGGATTATTAATAACATACAGGGGAGTGTCAATAACTTAGAGGTGATCAGATTTCAAAGCTTCCTAGGATAAGCCACCAAGACATGCTAACCTTGGGATGTAAATGCTCAAACAAAATCCCACCACTAATTGGGAGTATTACAGGGGTGTGTTCCCATCTGCAAGAACCAAATAGTGATCCCTGCTGGAGAACAGACACTTGCTGCATTGACCACTGCTTATGCTGTTTCTCTGTGACCTTGGTGCTGTTTATACTTGTCAATTATGCTGTTCCTCTTCATCTGGGTATTCAAATCTGAATATTTCTTCCTTTACATAGTCGGGAAGACAGCAAAGTGTTGTGCCTCCCTATCCACACTACTGCAGGATTACTGAAGGTCAAAGCTGGGATAACCAGCATTTACTTCATGCAGGTTTACTATTATCTGAGCGGTTCAATTAAGATGAAGCTGAAAGGAAAGCAGCTGGGGCTTTAACAGCTCTCATCTCACAACAAGCCCATCTTCGTGCCCCATATGTTTTATCTACTTCCCTCCTGCTCTCAGAGAGCCCTGGGATTGCCCAAAATGTATTCAATATATTGAGATTTTCAGTTAACGCACACACACACACACACACACACACAAACAAACACACTGCCTTTCCTCACAGGAATCTTTGCAATGTTTCAGGTATTTAGCATGTTGAAATAACCAGGAACAGCAAAAATTACCATAATTTCATTTGGAAATAAATAAGCATAATTTTTAGTGTAGGATAGGGAAATTCCTTCTCTCCCTTTTTAACCTGGTCATCCAAACCATTCTGTGATATGATATGACATGATATAATATGATACAATTCATTAGTTACAAGGACGTTCTCTGCTCTCACATTCTCTGCTCGCACCTTTTCATCTGCATTTGGCTACCCACAAGACCTGATGCAAGGCAGTGCTGCCTCATTTCTGCAGGATTCCTGGCTGAACGCTCCTGACATGCACAGGCAGCGCTGGGCTCAGCGGGAATGGCAGCGGAACTGCCACACGCCAGCTGGTGAGGGCACTGCAGCATTGGTGACCAGCTTGGAATAAAAGCACAGCAGTTACAGTATTTATTCAGGAACTTAGGGAAGAGGGCTCCTTAGGAATGTACCTAGAAAGAAATTTGAGTTTGGGTAGTGGGCATGGACAAATTACTCCTGCCTCTGCTGAAGCCATCTCCAGTGCCACAAAAAATGCAAAATCCACATGCCCTAAAAACAGAAAGAGAGAAACACCAGGAGGATGAGTGGAAAAGTCCTAGGTAAGTCAGAGGTCAGTGGAGCAGGGAAACAGGAGCATACCCTGCAGATGTGGAGTGGGTGTGAGGGCTGAGGGACACCAGTATTGTACAAGCATCCTTCATTACCAATTGGAAGCACAGGTGAGAAACTGGAAAGGTGTCCTATTATGTGCTTACTTCAATTGCTACCTCTTTGCATCCAGGAGTGGCAGGGCTAAAAGCTACAAATCACATTCTGGCTCACTCTAACTGGGCTAAACTCTAAGGAGTCTAACTCTTCACTTAAAAAGACAAAACCGATTACCAACAACCTTCTTCTGAGGACAAAAAGACCAACTTGCTAATGAGGGTCTAAGAAGTGGCCATTCCATTGTAAGAGACACACCATCTCCCTGTCCATTTAAATGTCTCCTTTAATAGCCATATTTTTATCTATGAAGACTCAGAGTACAATATTTATTCCTACTATCCAAAGTGTAGCCCCAAGGATTTTAATGGTTGCACTAATTTTATTCCATGCAATGGAGATGCCTTTTAAATGGGAAATGAGGAATTATACAGTCTGGATAATATGCTCTACTGTGGTCTTCCCATTTGGCTTAGGAGCAAATATAGGACCATTCCAGAACTGAGGTTTTGGAATAGAGGGAAACTTTTATCTATTTGCCACTCTAGTTAGGTTCCCTTTACTAATTTGGCTTCCTTGCCCGGAAACAGGACCAAGATTCATCCATGGGAGAAAATTCCTCAATGCAAACTAACAAAACAACCATAAAAAGGGGTCTTGTTTTATGACATGCTCCATTGGAATTGCAGCATTCTGCCTATGTGGGCATATTTTCTAACACATTATGCAGAAACAAGTCAGGGAAGATGCTGAGGATTGTAATTTTCTAATTTAATTCTGCCATTTCCAGTAATGGAAAGCCATACTATGGCTATTTATCTTCATAAGTGACAGATGCATTTCATTAAAACTTCCTTAAATAATTTCTCATGGCACTTGAAGGAGGAAAATAAGGAGTGAAAAGATATCTGTTTTGTAAGCACACACGCATCGAGGTTTTGAGAGATGTTAAACACGCAAATGATCTATGACTGCATTAAAGAGGTCAAGTAAAAAGACATTTGTCTGGTGGTTTTTTGTAATGTTGATGCCTGTTGAACTCATCGTGAAGCAATCTGACATTGACTGTTGCTGGATGAAAATACGCTAATAATATCCCCGTACACGGATATAATGAGTGCCACTTGGGAGAATCCCAAAGCTCGGCGTAATGCTGTGACAGGCAGATGCTTCCCTTCCAAATACTGCTGAAATGCTGCCATGTAGGAGCAGAAGGATGCAGCAGCTGCAGAGCAAGTGACTCTGCAGAATAATTTGGCCAAGAAGTGAAGAACTTTCTATTCAGTTGAAACTGTGTTTAAATAAGCAATGTTCCAGGGCAGGTGAATATTCACCTAATTTTCTTTCTGTGCCAGGCAACTGATAGTGGTGCAATAAAATATCTTTTGAAGAAATCTGCATCATGAACTGATGCACCTCTAAAGGGTATTCTGTGTAAAGTTCTAGCCCTGGTCTTGGCATACAGGTTTTGCCTGAAAGCAATGAAAGCATCACAGAGGGAGAGGTGTGGGTGACATCTTGTACCATTTTTCTGTTGTCCTCATATTCCAAATAGTTCAGGGAAGCCTGAAGGCTTGCAGCAATTCCTAGATGGTCAATAGGTCAAGGAAAATCACCAGCGCGTCTGCATTTTCCTCACCCATTCAGTAAACCCATACTGAAGGGAATGGGATGGGGAGGTTTAGAGGTAGCACTGTCATTGTCTGCTCCTCAGTTTCCCATTTAGAGAAACTTTTTAACTTAGGGGGTTGACAAAGGGGACAGAGTAGCAAAGAGAGCCTTGCCCAAACTCCTGCCTCACAAGCCCATCATCCAGTCAAGCAACTGCTGCACAACAGTGCCGGCAAAAAGGTCAGTGGCTACGTGAGCTGTTAAGAATTCACCTCTAGATCAAGGAGGAGAGATTTTCCATACGCTGCTGGTATGGATGGATAAGTTTTCATGGTCTTTAACAATGCTGTTTTTACTCCAGAGTCCCCTTGTTAAGGCCCCAGAGCTGTCAAGCAAGCTGCAAGAGTGCCTACAGCACCTGTTGCTATCCCCCTGGCACTCAGTAACCCCTGTCTATTTGGCCTCATCACCTTTCCCTCACTTTACATTTGCTCTCAGCAAATAAAGCCAAGGGAATAAACTATTCAGGAAACACTGCCCTCTCTTTGGTTCGTGAATCTTGCAGTCCTTTCTCACTCTTATTCCAAACTACTGACTGAACATGCTCCATTTGCTACTCTTTCCCAGTGGAGTTTGTTGACGAAGATGTCATGTAAAGCAGTGTAAATCAGTACGGACTAGATAGGTGGTCTTCTTTCTACACTGACTGAAGAAATGCTAACTCTCTGATGAAAAACAGTCACCTTCTTGACAGGAACATTAGCAAATGAGCCAAGGCTTGCTTCTACCAGCATGCCTAGAAGATGTGGTTTCCATACGTAGAGTGGACTGGGAGATCCACCTGGTACAGAGCAGCAGCACCCAGGGCTTGATAGGAAAGCCACACCTTGGGCCAGTGTCTGCCTCCTCCCTCCAGCCAACCTGCAACCTGCTATGAGTGTCAGGGCACCCACTGCCCAATATCCCATGTACTTCATCAGGAATCCACCTCCTTTGAAAACCTTCTAAAGGTATTTTATATCATGGTCATTCTCAAGTTACCTGAACCAGTTTACCAGTCAGCACCAGGCCTCTCATATAAAGGCCCTCAACCAGCAGTACGAGTTCAGCATGAAAACTGGGGCCAGCACACATAAAACATTCCTTTCCTCTTCCTCCACTGCTCCTGAAGTCACTCTTTATTTCCATTTTATGGCAATGCTGCATGAGAAGGTGAGGCAGAAATCCTGCATGCCCCTTTCTTTGGTCTGTTGAGTCACTGTGACTCTGGCTGGCCCTGGCTGCAGGTGGGTGAGAATACTTGTTTTGGCACAGAGGACCAGTGTAGAGGAAGTCACAGAGACTCAGCTCAGGGGAGCTTGGCTGGCAACAGGGACTGATGTCAGCCCATCAATAAAACCAAGTTTCAGAGGGGGCTGAGCTTTCTTACTCATGCTCTGGTGTTCAGAGCATGACTCAATGCACAACACTCGAGGGCCACATGGGAAGTCTTTCATCTGCAGCGTTTGGCTGTTCCTGCCACCACCTCTTTCTTTGCCCTTGTGCTTCCATCCAGGTGATTAGTTAGGACTGACGCTCAGTGCTGCTGTGGAATGGCTCAGTGGTTACCAAAAAAGCAGAAGTTCAAGGGGCAAAGTAAAAATTTCCCTTGCAGTTAATCACTGGCCCCACTGTGGAACTCACCAAACTTTGAGGAAGTAATTGAAGCTATTTGCACTTGTGGAAAATGAGAAAGACAAAAGTACAGGAAATTGCTTGTTGTTTTGCTCTCAGTGTCATAGCTATGATTACTCTCTTTTGGATGAGATTCCCTTAGAAGAAGTGGCTTCCAGATAAAGGATAAAGAGACCAGTCAGAATTTGTTTCATTTGTTTGCTTTGAAAAATACTTTTCATGCTTTCTCTGATCCTTAAAAACAATCTTGGTGCATGCAAGAAACATCCCCCTGGAAAATGAGGGGCTGTAACGAGGGCCCAGTTGAATGCTCTGCTCTGCCAACTTCACCTGTCAGATATTTAAAAGTGAGGAGGGTTAACTGGAGCTCTTAATAGATCCAAGCCACACACTTTTTTGGTCAGAAATTGTTCTTACTCGTAAAAAGGTAACTTTGTAATAGAATTGACAGCTGTGCACTCTGGCTGAGTGTTTGGAACAGAGACTTCAGTAAGGCATGACCATGAGGCACATGAAGAAAATACAACAAATAGACTGTCATGAGCATCAGGTCTCTGGCTGTGAGAGGACAGACTGGTCCACCCTCCCAGGTGATGGACCCCCAAGGTGGCCTGTGATCCCTCTGAACTCATACGCAGCCCATATTTCCTGGAACGCTCCTTAGAAATCACTGTAGCAGCAGTCCCTTCCAAGATCAAATTCCCTAACTGGAAACCACAACAATGGAACTGTGAAGGGAATAGAGCTTTCTGAGAACTACTTCCATTTGATCAAGGCATGCCAAGAATTTAGCTTGACATCTCTACCTTGATTTCCATATAATTGCTGTGAATTGCCTCCTCCTGAGATACAGGTTTATGCAGCAGCACTTAAAACTGTGACCCGAGGAAACTCAGAGTGGTTCAGAAAACTCCATGTCTGTGAAAACACCTCCTGCCAGCCTTTCTGAGGCCGTGGCAGAGTCTGGTACTATCACTGTCATGGACATGTGATGATGGTATTATCACTGTCATAGACCCATGGTATTCCTTTGTCTCATTGCAAGGATACAGAACTCGAGTCAATTTGGAGCACACGGACTTGTGACTGTATATTGTAACAGCTGTCATTGTATCAGGTTAATACTATTGGATAGAGTTTTTCTTTTCCAAATTTGAGTTTTTACATCTGCAGAAAAGCAAGGGAATAACCAACAAAGAAAATAAATTATCCTTTTTTGGTTTTGTGGTTGCATAATTTTAATGAGATTTAAATTCTTAATTCCACTGGAGTTGGCCCTAAACAAGTGATGTACTCATCCAAATGCTATGGGGATAAGAGCTATGTGCCAACTGAAATATTTAATCAGAAACTGAAATAAACCTTATAAGCATGTCCAAGCCATTTTACATTAAAGTGAATGACAGCACCTCAAACCAGTGATAGAAGCACAAAAGTGAGCACTAGA